>SKCR01014602.1:0-46274 GCA_019454045.1 Zanthoxylum bungeanum
TGAGTGTGTGTGCGCTGGATCAATTGAGAAGAGGGTTGGAGGTGCTGCGTGGGAGCTCTTGGTGGCTGCCGAGTGAAGGGTTAGGGCTGTCTATTTGTTTGGCCGAGTCAAGGGAGTTTATTGTTGCGTGAAGCTTTGTGGCCTGTTGATCGTGAGTCTGTATTAGGGTTTTTGTGTTGTTTTCGAGTGAGGGATCGTCAAAGGGAGAGGAGGCCGTGAGTTTTTTTTTTGAGAGAGAAGGAGATCTAGGGTTAGATTGTGTTATACGTGTATCGTGAGGGCTGCTCAACTATATAATCAAATATAATCCAAATTAATTAACCTCAATTACATTGATTACTATAATCCAATTATAAAATCAACTGTAAACTGAAATTAATTAATTCAAATATATTGATTAATATAATCCAATTATATATAATCAAGTATAATACAGTCCAACTGTTTATTAAAACAACAATTTAAATATTAGTCCAACTAACATTTAATATTACGACGAAATAATTTGAATGAGCGCGTATGGCGAGTAATTGAACGAATATTGCAAATTCAATTCTTGCCTCCCACTATTTTTCGTCGAGCCTCTAACCCTCTGTCGAGTACTCGGGAAACCGTGTTTCCTAGTGGGCTATGATCCCGTTAAATATCACACAATCTTGACTTTGGCCAACAAATTGTATGATAATTAACTAGGTAGATCTCTAAGATCAATTGGATCCAATCCAATTCCTAGATCCAGTAGGTGGACATCCAAGTCCTAAACATATATCATATATATGCCTATATACCCAATATATATCCTAACCTATTTCCTCTGAATCAACTAGGCCTTGGCTTTGGCACAACAAATCTAGTGATCCCAGTCAAGCGTGGACCCATTGACCATGGAAGCTTCGTAATCAATGTCGTTGGACAAGAAGTGGTCTTGACTTTGGCCAACAAACCACAACTTGGACAAGACACCAATATGGAACAAAGCCTCGTGATTCAAACACATCTTCGACAGACAAAGGGCTTGACTTTGGCCAACAACCCAATGCCGTCTCGGATCTTGAGTGAGAATCACTCAATGGAAGGAAAAACGCATGATATTTGATGAGGGTTTTTCGTGTGCAAATTGGCAACCAATTTATTATCTTTGTTAAGGTCTCATCATCATACACCCTTAAACATGCATTCTAAACACATAATAAAGCGCATATGATAAAATAATAATGATATGCGGATGGATATTTTACACATTGATCCTAGATCAAATCTCTCACTTTCTCTCTCCCGCTAGCACAAAATTTTCTTCTACCCGTTACACTACACTTCTAAAGAAACCTCATTTACATTGAGGGGAATAGGTGAGAAGAGAATACAAAGAATATGAGGTGATAAGGCTGGACACGCAGGTCCAATTAATAAATCGAATTTAATACAACAATTTCTAAAATTGCCCCACCCATCTAATATCCATCCGATATACATTATTCATGCATCACAACCATGTATTCACTCAAGCATGTTATCAATCAATCTAATCCAATTAATTAATCTTGATAATTAGTGATCATCCAATGTTCAAACAACGATTTGATTTTGTTCGAGTCAAACTCGTTTTTGCGAATAAGTACTTAAAGTACGAATTCCCGAATTAAATTAAACTACACAATTAAATCCAATTCAATTGTATTTAATTCTAATTCACTATTTAATTCCAAATTAAATAACACACTTTAATAATAAACCCTTTTCGACTTAAATTCCAAATTTATCGCTACGGGTCTCAAAGCCCGATTAATATCCAATATTAATTTAATTAAAGTTGTTGATGGTGTTTTCAGGCACTATGTTATTTAAGCAGCACGACGGGGGTAAAAAAGGTAAATCACTTCTCAGTCAAGATTATTAATGCCGACCCGACCACTAAAGAGTCAACAGTAAGAGGCCGGGAACTTTACGGTTAGTGACCGAGCACTTGAGTTCAAGATGACCGGGCAATTATCAGGTCGACAGCAGCATTCTCAGTACAAAAGACTATTATGACCGACCACATGAAGACCGAGCATATGGCAAGACATGTTCGGGAAAATAAGGCATTCTATCCATACAAGATAAGATAATAAGTTATCCTACTTTCATGGGGTAAACTAGTAAGTCAATGTCCTAGTATGATAAAGAAAGTAAATGTAGTTTTGATTAGGAATCCTTATGGGAAAATGGAATAGTTTTGACTATGGAATCCTTATGGGAAAAGGGAATAGTTTCAACTAGGAAATTCTTATAGGAGAATGAATATGATTTCAACACTATTATAAATAGGAGGGCAGAGTATGTGTAAATGGCATAAAAATTAGGGATCTGAATCTTCAAGCTCTGACTTGTAGAAAACAAAAAGAGACCCGAAAAGAGTGTTTAAGTAATAAAAGTACCATCCGTTTGTGTCCGTGGACGTAGGTCGGATCCAAATCCACCGAACCACGTTAAATCTCTTTGTTGATTGGTGTGTTTATCTGTTTTTTGCTAAATTTGCCTTTGGTCCCCCATAACCAAACAAATTCACTATTGAAGGAGGATTCCTCCGGGAGTGATATTCCCATATTACCCTGAGACCAAAATCCGCCGTCAACAGTTGGCGCCGTCTGTGGGGAACTGGACAAAAAGCAAATCGTGTAGTAAGACAATGGCGGAAGGCGGAAGGCGGAAACCACCAATCATCAGGAAACTCAGCCGCAGATTGGATGGAGAAGATCGAGGAGAACCTAAGGAAAGAAATGAAGGAAAATCAAACCTTGCTAAAAACCATAGTAGACCGGTTGGAAAAGATAGAGGGAGCACACGACGAGGCCGGGACTAGAGACGAAGGAACGAAATAGCAGAAGGGAAAAGGGTGATAGACACAAGTGAAGACGATAGACCCAAGAGGAGGGGCCCCTATGGGATAAAATCCGTAGTTGTAGAAAAAGATTCGCAAACAGAGGACACGTGGGAAGAAGAAGAAGAAGGAAGACCATCACCGGATCCCTCCTATGACAGTCTCTACGACTTCAGAAAAGAAGACAGGGAGCATAGCGAAAGTGTGCGGGAAATTCCAAGGGATGAGGAACGCCGCACCCGGGGCAATAGACACACGGAGGGGCACAGGATATGACATGGCGGCGCAAGCAGCGAAATAAAATCTTGGTTAAAAAAGGAAATGACCAAGTGGGGAGTAGGCCTCAAGACCGATGCAGGGGATGCCTGGGATAGTGAGGAGGAATCTCCCCTCGGAAAAAATAAGGTCGGCAAAATTCCCAAAGCGATTCAGCATGCCGACCATGGCACCCTACAAAGGCCACTCTGACCCGAAATCACACATCGAAAGCTTTGTCTTGTTGATGGAAGTCCAGGGAGTAGTAGGAGATGCCATCTGCAAAGTGTTCCCCCTAACTTTAGGTGGACCCGCCATCCTATGGTATAGAAGTCTGGCTCCGGGGAGCATCGGAGGCTTCACACAACTTAAGAAGTCGTTCATTCGACACTTTAAAGGGGTCTGCGTTCCCAAAAAGACGATTGGAGAATTAAGACTTATGAAGCAAGGAGGTGACGAGCCCCTGAAAAATTTTTATTGAAAGATACCACAACATGGTACTGGAAGTCGGAGGATATGAGTCCCTAGAAGCCCTAGAAAGCTTAAAGGGAGCTCTAAAAGTCGGGAGGCTATGGACTCATCTGAGAATCCAGGACACGCCGGATTATGCCACCGCCCTAGAGGTAGTCCGGAAGTTTGTCTTGGTAGAAAGCGAAGAAAAGATCTCCCGAAGGGGGACGGCCATTCGGGAAAGAACAACAAGAACAGAGGCTCCCCGACGACCGGACAGGGAGTTCAAAAGATTCAATCCAAAACCCAAAGAATTCAAACCGATACCTCGAAAAGAGAGAGAAAGGAGGGGTCGCGACCCAGGTAAATCATGTAGTCCGAGAAGAAACATATATTCCCCTGAGCAAACCACCAGGGCGAATCATCATGGAAATACAGGAAAAAGGCCTCTTGATAGAACCCAACCTCAGGAGATTCCCCCCAGATAAAAGGAACCAGAAGTCTTACTGCGTACATCGTAATCTGTGGGGGCACACAACAGACGAATGCAAGGATCTGCGGGAACAGATGGAAGACTTGGCGAGGAATTGATATTTAAATAAATACATTGACCATGAAGTTATGGCGACTAGGCAGAGGACACATAGCACTGACCAGAGATTCTAATCGGTCAGGGAAAAACCATAACAAAACTCGGGAGTCAGACGTACTAGAAACGGAACAGGCCCCGGGATTACGAGGTGGTCGGTCGGTATCAAACAATGCCCACAAATGAGCCAATATAAAGTTTTTTCTCGAAATATCCCGCAGAAGAACTGTAAGGAGGACAATATGTCCACAAATATGAATAAAACCTTTTTCATCCGCTTTCTTAAAACAAAGTTGAAAACCATATACAAAAACGGGGGACATACTCGACGCCCACTACAAAAGACAGTTGGCACCAAGGCCGCTTCAACCATCGGCTCGGGGCTGGATTCATTCCGCCGAGGTCACTTGGTTTCTCTCAGCTCGGGGTCGGGTACATCCCACCGAGTCAGCCCTTCGGACTGGGGATGTAACATTCCCCCAGGTCCAAGTGCCTTTTTTCAACTCGGGGTCGGGTACATCCCACCGAGTCAGCCCTTCGGACTGGGGACGTAACATTCCCCCAGGTCCAAGTGCCTTTTTCTAAGCTCGGGGTCGGGTACATCCCACCGAGTCAGCCCTTCGGACTGGGGACGTAACATTCCCCCAGGTCCAAGTGCCTTTTTCGGCTCGGGGTCGGGTTACGTCCCACCGAGTCATGCTCATTGGTCTGGGGACGAGACATTCCCCCAGAACCAAGTATCTCTCTTGGCTCGGGGTCCTCAGGGACATACTCGATGCATAGGATCCGTGAGAAGCATAGCACATGGAGGGATGATACCCCCGTGGCGATTGCTTACTCCAGTGTTACCGAACATAAGGAGGAATATGCCCTTAAATGTGTCGAACACTCTTTGATCCTCACTTACCCGATGTAATGGATCCGTGGGAAAGCATAGCACGGGGGATAATGATGCCCCCGTGACGATTGCTAGCTCCAGTGATGCCGGACCTAAGGAGGAATGTGCCCTTAGTATCCCGGACACTCTTTGATCCATTCATCATCCGAATCCGCGAGAGACGCAGCACGGGGATGCGTTGTGCCCCTGTAGCGTGTGCCTACTCCAGCGTGGTAAGGAGGAGCCCTCATACAATACACAGGCTCCCCAGTGAACCGACGTGTAGAGGATGTGCCCTTACCAATCAACCGCTCTTCTGATCCGAATCCTGGTTCGCCGGGACACTGAATTGAAAGATTCAGAATTATGTTTTGGAGACCTCAAACGGGACGCTGTTTTGAGGCATCCATGTTGTTGTTTATGCTTGCAAAAACGTTTTTGGGATAGGTGCTAAGTCACCCCCACCTTTAAATTTTATTTTCCAGAATCTTGTTTTTGTTTTTCGCCGATCTGGCAGAGGGACGCCCATGCCAGATTCGGTAGGGTTTCAAAAGGTTGATTCACTTCCCTTCTGAATAAACCCCAGGGGTTAGTCGGCTCGGGGCTGGATTTCGTTCCGCCGAGGACACTTGTTAGTCGGCTCGGGGCTGGATTTCGTTCCGCCGAGGCTACTTGGTTATTCAGCTCGGGGTCGGGTTATATCCCACCGAGTCAGCCCTTCAGACTGGGGACGTAACATTCCCCCAGGTCCAAGTACCTTTCTCAGCTCAGGGTCGGGTTACGTCCCACCGAGTTAGCCTTCTTTGGATTGGGGACGTAACATTTCTCCAGGTCTAAGTGTCTTTCTCAGCTCGGGGTCGGGGTATATCCCACCGAGTCAGCCCTTCGGACTGGGGACGTAACATTCCCCCAGGTCCAAGTGACTTTCTCAGCTCGGGGTCGGGGTACGTCCCACCGAGTCAGCCCTTCGGACTGGGGACGTAACATTCCCCAAGGTCCAAGTGCCTTTCTCAGCTCGGGGTCGGGGTACGTCCCACCGAGTCAGCCCTTCAGACTGGGGACGTAACATTCCCTCAGATCCAAGTGCCTCTCTTCACTCGGGGTCGGGTTACGTCCCACCGAGTCTACCTCTTTAGACTGGGGACGTAACATTCCCCCAGGTCCAAGTGCCTTTCTCAGCTCGGGGTCGGGGTACGTCCCACCGAGTCAGCCCTTCGGACTGGGGACGTAACATTCCCCCAGGTCCAAGTGCCTCCCTTCATTCGGGGTCGAGTTGCGTCCCACCGAGTCAGTCTCTCGGACTGAGGACGTAACATTCCCCCATGTCCGAGCATCTCTCACAACTCGAGACAGGATCACATGCCATCGAGCACATCATCGTTAGCTCAGAGGCAAAATTTTCTCCTCACAATCAAGATTAGATCAGTCAGAGGTCAGGACCTCTAAATCTCTGGTACAGATATTACAGAGGAGGAGTCATTTTTAGTTTGGACAACAAGAGGAACTTCATCTCCTTATGGAACGACCCAAGTAAGCAATTTGCTTTGAGGTGGAGAATCATTCTGAATAGGGTCAGCATCTCCAATAACCGAGGATATGAAGATAGAAACAGAAGACTTAATTGATGGCGAATACAATTTCTCTGTGATTTCTGGAGCGACCACCAGCAAGGCGATCAGCACACCATCTTTATATAGTTCCCGGCACCAACTTGCATACTCGTTGGAACCGAGAACTAGGGGACAGATGTTGATGGTGTTTTCAGGCACTATGTTATTTAAGCAGCACGACGGGGGTAAAAAAGGTAAATCACTTCTCAGTCAAGATTATTAATGCCGACCCGACCACTAAAGAGTCAACAGTAAGAGGCCGGGAACTTTACGGTTAGTGACCGAGCACTTGAGTTCAAGATGACCGGGCAATTATCAGGTCGACAGCAGCATTCTCAGTACAAAAGACTATTATGACCGACCACATGAAGACCGAGCATATGGCAAGACATGTTCGGGAAAATAAGGCATTCTATCCATACAAGATAAGATAATAAGTTATCCTACTTTCATGGGGTAAACTAGTAAGTCAATGTCCTAGTATGATAAAGAAAGTAAATGTAGTTTTGATTAGGAATCCTTATGGGAAAATGGAATAGTTTTGACTAGGAATCCTTATGGGAAAAGGGAATAGTTTCAACTAGGAAATTCTTATAGGAGAAGGAATATGATTTCAACACTATTATAAATAGAAGGGCAGAGTATGTGTAAATGGCATCAAAAATTAGGAATCTGAATCTTCAAGCTCTGACTTGTAGAAAAGAAAAAGAGACCCGAAAAGAGTGTTTAAGTAATAAAAGTACCATCCCGTTTGTGTCCGTGGACGTAGGTCGGATCCAAATCCACCGAACCACGTTAATTCTCTTTGTTGATTGGTGTGTTTATCTGTTTTTTGCTAAATTTGCCTTTGGTCCCCCATAACCAAACAAATTCACTATTGAAGGAGGATTTCCTCGGGAGTGATATTCCCATATTACCCTGAGACCAAAATCCGCCGTCAACAAAAGTCTAATGGGCTTTTAATTAATTTCTTAAGGCGTGGTCTTTTGGTCAACTCGGGTCAAACCCGCAACCAAAGTCCAATCCGGGATTTACCCATAAGCCTTTAAATTAATTTTGGCCCATTAGGCCCAATTAAATCATAAAGGTCCATTATGTTGCATTTGGGCTTTATGGATGCGGTTTTGGGCCCAATTGGATCTAACCAATTTTGCCTAAAACAAACTTTGTACAACAAAGCTCAATAAGCCCAATAACAACAATTCAAGCTCAATTTCCAAAATTAGCCCAATTAATTAAATTACACAAATCCAATTTCGCAATTTAATTACCTAAAGTGTATATCATGATTAATCACCCAAATTAACATTTCTAAAACATCAATTCATACAATTAATCATGCTCATTATCATCATCATATGTCCAACACATTTTGATTAAAATCAAACCCATTACATGCTCTTTAAGTCTCGGCCAAGGAGAGGATTTTATATCCGATTTGGTTTCAATCCAATTAATCCCACAATCGACATTAAATCAACATCCTAATTGATTCTAACTCATCCAATGAATTAAAAATCAAAATTCCAAGACTTTAGGGCTAAGTTACTATTCGGCCAACATAAGCATTTTGGGGAATTTGTTCCAAACAATATTTAATCAAATTGATCCAACCAATCATCAATTAAAATACATTCAAGCATACTTTATCATCCAATTTCATAATTGCATGCTTAAATCAATTTTACCCAATTTCAAGCTTTATGACATACTTGGCAATTTGGGGATTTTTCGTCCGATTCGAATTCAATCCAATTGATTCCGCAATCGACATCAAATCATATTCCCGAATGATTTCCAACACATCCAATTGTCAAAAATCAAAAATCCCAAGATATTAAATCATCATCAATTTTCGGCCAAGGTAGTAATTTGGGGAAAAAATGATCCAATCACAATTTGTTGAAATTGACCCAATCAATCTTCAATTCAAACACAATTAAGCATACAAATCCATCCAATTTAATTTATCATGCTCAAAATCAAGTTTGCCCAAATTTTAGCCCTAACTTTTTCATGCTTTTAACCTAAGCTCTTGATGCCATTGTTGGAGTTTCTATAGGTCCCAAGATCAAAACTCAAGCATGAAACACAAGTGAATACAACGACGAAAGTTGCGGAATACTTACATCGATCGGTTTGAGCGACGCGGAGGCCACGAAGATGCCAAAAACTGCTCACTGCCTCACTGCAATGTGCGCCCACTGCTGCAGATTTGGCTTCTGTTTTACGCCATTTTCAACAAGAATTTGAATCCCGGCACATGGGTAAGCTTCCCTATCACCTTCACATTGATCCCGAGTGTGCTAGCACTCTTGTTTTTGCATCAAAAACGCACTTGGCTTCCCTCCATTTTCGGTCACTGCCCAGCAAAACCAGAAATGGCGTGAAGAGAGGAAGAAGAAGAAGAAGAGAAGAGAGAGAGAGGGAAATGTGTCTCACGGTTTTTTGTGTCTTTGTTGTGTATCTAATACATGATATGAATTTCCATTTCATTTCAAACACATTTGGCTTTAATTGCCAACCACACACATCACTCATCACATCACTCAAGTCACATCAATTAATCAAGTCACATCACTCAAAGTGACAAGTGATTTGACGCTTGATGCGACTAGCGATTTGACGCTTGATTTGACGTGCCGCACTCGAATTCGAAATACGAATGCGCTCGCAAATAATCTCGGGCTCGGGTTCGCTAATTCCAAATTAACGAATTTTCTGTCGCGTCGTAATTAAATGATTACGCCTAGCGAAATCACTATTCACGTCGCTAACGAATTAATTCTGAATTAATTCGTTCGCCCGAATTAAAATCTAATTTTAATTCCGCGTCGAAATCCAATTTCGTTTAATATATCAAATATATTAATTAATCGATTAATTCCAAATTAATCATTCTCTCTCTTTAAATTGATATTTTATCCCAGATAAAATATCTCTGTAATTAATCCCATATTAATTTTCTCTCTCATCATATTAATCCCAGATTAATAAAAGTGCGAGTCATACGTCATCGGTGAATCTTTGGGAAGCGACCCATGAGATCCCCGGATATGTTGGCAGTCAAATCGTTCATCGGACTATCCGAACACGTAAGTACCAAGTACTACGTTTTACCGATTTACTAGACAAGGTTGGCTTCTAGCAAAGCACCAAGTCTACCCAATTCTCCGGACATATTCTTATAAGAATATTCAAGGATCTATATCAAGCGTAGTATACCAATTGTATTGTGTATATCGGCCCAGTATCGGATAGTCACGTGCTAGGGCTGGGGCTGGATAAGTGTCTGCCCCGTCCGAAGCACATGTCGGATGTCTGGTAACATAGTCTCTATAATCGGATATTCATGACCTGGTCACAATATCCCGATTGGTTGCGCAACACTCAAGAGCACTAGTACCGTATCCTGCGTGACATCATCTCCACTATGACTGAAGTGATACTTCCGTCTTGACATCACACCCAATACACTACGACTCTCTGATAAACCAGAAGTGGTGTACGCAGAACCGGTTAAAGCCCTGTACCACCAAGACCAAAGTCTATCGATTATCGTAAGTATTAGCGATGTAAGTCTCAGGTTAAGACTATACACACCTACCTTGATTTCGGCCTCCCATAGACACATAGTCATAATACCAATGGGATTCTGAGGGGTCTATCCAGAGCGAAGCTGTTTCCCGTACCATCGGTGAAACCACAACCTCCTATCGCACTTGCATAAGTATCCAATACTTAAATATATGAGAACTATGCCGTTGTGCCCTCACAACGCGCACAAGTGCAATACTAGCCTATTCCGCATTATCGATGTCCTGTCTCGATAATACTCCGGCTAGGGATATTTAATGATTAACCCTTCATGGACTGATACTGTCTCATATCATTCTCAATCCAGGAACTAATCATATGGACCTCTCTTCATTTATATATCTTTGGTGATCTAATCACAAACGATGAGAGTGCAATTTCCTTGTCACATAATTAATTTGTACAACAACACCATGATCTGTACAAATAGTGACGCTATGGGTCATATTATCCAACAACTCTCTCCATTTCTTTCATCACCACCCACCTACCGCCCTCACAGCAGTTGACAGGGATCAAGGATCGTCAGTGTCCCCTTACGAAATCTCGATTGTAGACCTCGGGCGAACACAGCGTCTACAATAACCTTATGTTGTAACTCTCAGGTCTTTACTAGTTTTTATAAGGTTTCGAGTGAAACTTGGAATCTCTAACTTTTAGAAAAATCTAACCTTTAGATTTACAATATAGAAATAAAAGTAAGAATTGACCATATAAATAAATAAATAATCATGATAAGGAAACATTATATTACATAAATAATAAAATATTTACACAAAATGTGAATGATACTCGATCATCATTTCCAACAAAATCATCTTAAAACCATGTCTAATTTTTTGGGGATGAAAAATCATCATAAATCTCAACTTGATCTTTTATTCAGAATGAAAAATTCTCTTAAATCTCATACCAAATGGTACGAGATCCTTAATCCCGATTGCAATTTAGGATTTTCTGTAATCCCTAATGATTAATAGGGATGGCAATAGGGACGTCTCATCCATATTATGATTTGAAATGAAAAAATTGTCTCCCATATAAATTGGAATTTGGGCTTTTAAGCCAAAATTCGGATTGATGACAAAAAATCGTCTCAAATCCTAATTGAAAATTTTATTTGGGATGATTTTTCGGCCAAAATCTTGAACCTTTTGGTACGAAATTCTAAATTTTGATCGAAATTCAAGATTTTCTATTTGGAATCTATTCCATACAAATGCAAGAACTATAAATTTATTTGAGGAAGAATAAGAAATCAGGGATACAGAATGTTATTATTTCAGTTTGTATGCATAGTAAGCAAAGCAGCTTAAGATCTGACATTCCGTAATTCTCAAACTACATGCAAAAATATTACATTATCAATGCTCGAAACCCACGTAGATTATATTATTATTGTTATAAAAAAGAGCGAAAACGGGATTATTTATGTTGAGAGGGGAAAAAAAGGATTATATAAGCAAAGTGAACTGAATCGAAGTGCTAAACGCATAGGCCACGCTCCTATAAAAAAAGCTCACAATTCGAAATGGTACTACACGAACGAGCTGTAACCCATTCTTGAGACCAATCGTCTCCTCTTCTCCAACTTCAATAACCTTCAGATCTTGCCACGTGTCCATCTGGGCTCACTTAATTTTGTCATGGAATATCAACACCACTGTATCAAAATGTCCTTGAACCGAACGTAAACGTATCAATATCATCCCTCATGAACACTTTCTTCTTCTTCTTCTTTTAAGACCTTTTCCTTCAAATTATTCTCTCAACTTTTGCAGCAAGCAATGTTACCTCTTCACTTGACTTGCTTTATTATCTTTACACTTCTTCACCAATCAGCTCTCTGTGTTTCTCTTCAATGCAATGAAACATGTGGCAAATTTCACAACATCCCATTTCCATTTCACTTGAACACTTCATGTGCCTCAGTTTCTAGTACTAGTAGTGCTTTTCATCTCACTTGCTTGAATTCAACTACACTTTACCTCAAACTCGACACTGAAAGCTACCGAGTTCTTGAATTTTTCTCCGACGGAGTACTAGTTGATTTTCCAGGCACCACTTCCTGTCGTCAGTACAATGATTTGAATGCATTTGGTTTTGCTAAAAGCAACTACTTTGGTCTCTCAGCTGATAATGTCATAGGCTTATACGATTGTGAGGATTCCTCTTTATGTAAAGCTGGCTGTGAAACAAACAACTTGCCAGGCTGTGATGGCAATGACGGTGGCTCACTTGCCTGCTGCTACCCACTTTCTGATAACAGCATATGGCATTTTGGTGATGGGTTCTCTATTTTTTCAAAGTTCGGATGCAGGGGATTTTCATCTTGGGTTGTTTCACGTGGAAGCAACAATGGGAAACGTGGGGTTAAATTAGAATGGGCAGTTCCTAGAAATGTATCAAAAGAAATTTGTGCTAGCAATGCTGACATTGTTAATGCCACTGCCGTTGAATCTGGTGTAAGGTGCTCGTGTCAGGATGGTTTTGCAGGTGATGGATTTGCTAATGGAACTGGATGCTTACAATGTAAGTACTTTTTTCTTGATTATATGATGAAGCTTTTTGATAACAAATTTCGATTCAATACTGAGCTGAGCTGAGCTGTGCTAAGCTTACAATTGCATCCCCCAATTTTGATGCAGTGTCCCAGAGTTGAATTGCTGTTTTTGATTGAATGAAATGAATGCTGTTGAGGATAGTGGGGTGCAAAAAGATAAAAGATATACAGCTGAAATTAGTTATTTGTGTTATTAAGATGCCCTGATTCACTGAATTAATGATTAATTCATCTGTTTTTACATCATTAAAGTAGCCCATGTCATTATCTCTTTAGGATAAGAGTCATCATGATAGAGGCAACAACTATGTAAACTATAATTAGAAAAAAAAAATTATAATTTTTACTTTGAAATTGTTGGTGCGACTGGCCAAAGTATAACTGCTAATACAATCATGTTTTGTTTTACCACACTTGTTTAGTAATTAAATATTGGATGAAAAATGCTAAGGAAAGTAATGGAGGTTAAAACGAAACAAAATTATAATGGTAAATAAAAATAAAAATAAAAAAGACTAAAATTATATTATTTTGATGGTATTTTAATCCTATTTTATCATCGCTTAGTCTCCATATCATTGCTCATACTGGATATGTTTTCGACAGCATGCTTCAATGATGGACACGAGGCATATGGCAAGGACTGCTTCACCAAAAGGAAGAATGGAAAACAAGCTTTAATTGTAGCAGGCAAGTAATGGTAGTAGATAGGCCATTTTGTGATTTGAGTGCTTACAAAATTGCAGTTTATGCAATTTAACTTCATGCATATAAATGCAGGTGTTCTTGCTCCAGCCTTCTTCATTGCCTCCTTATTAGCACTATTGTGTCTGCTAAAAAGGCCTGTTAAATCAGGATCATTTGATCAATATGACCAGGCTCATTTTAATAGTACAATCTCATTCCGAAAAGCTTGCAAGACTCGTTTGTTCACTTACCATGAGGTAGAAGAAGCTACCAGAGGATTCAAAGATTATCAAAAACTGGCAGATGGACAAAATGGTTCAATTTACGCCGGGGTCATAGGTGATGGTTCACATGTAGCTGTACAGAAGGTTCAGTGTGAGACTGAAACAGATCTTATTCAAGTCTTGTCACAAGTTGAACTTCTGTCAGCAATTCGGCACAGGAATTTGGCCCGCGTCCTCGGATGCTGTATAGATTCCGGATTCACCCCACTTGTAGTTTATGAGTATCCTGCAAATGGTACCCTGGAAGAGCATTTGCTCAAAAGCAGTGAACAGAGAGCTTGCTTTGACTGGTACAAGAGGCTAGTTGTTTCTGCGGAAACAGCTAGTGTTCTAGCATTCTTTCAGTATGAGATTTCTCCTCCAATTTTCCACCATGACCTCAAATCCTGTTACATCTTTCTAGATGAAGACTACTCAGTTAAAATTGCTGGGTTTGGGTTACCAAGCTCTAGCCTAGAAATAGGGTCTAATTCATGCCACAATCAGGAAGGCATGTGTATTAACAATACTGATGTTTATGACTTTGGTGTGTTACTTCTAGAAATAATTACAAGTTGCAAACAATCAGAGCAACCAACAGTTACATTGCAAAAAATAAGAAGTGGGAAAATAGAAGAGATTGTGGATCAATCTCTTTATTATCATGAGCAACCAACTTCTCATAGAGAGCAAATAGAGATGGTAGCAGATCTTGCAACTAGGTGTTTGTTATTTGGCAGAGATGGTAAAATTGGTATGATTGATGTTGCAAAAGAGCTTGTGCATATTACAAAAGAGAGCATTGATGGAGGAAGCAAGAGGGGACCTGCATTGGAGGAAACATTTTCTAATTCAAGTCTTTTGCAGATGATATCAATGTCACCTGACTCTATTTATGTGCCTTGAATTGATCACTGATCAGTCAAGTCCATTTTGCTTGCCAAAAACTTGTTGCTATCAGTGTGGGCATTATGTGTTTGCAGCCTTGTTGTATGTATTATTTTTTCTGCTGAAAGACTCAGCAAATCTTGTTTTCAGATCTAATGATCAACAAAATCTTGTTCTTGTGCAAGAGTTAGGTGCCACTAGCAAGTAGCAACCCACCCACTAATAGAAAAAGAATCAAATGCAAAAAGTTCATTTGTAAATATTTATTTAATACGAATAAAATTTGATTTTCACCCTTAGTGTGTGTTTCCGCTAATGAATTTGTAACCCATATATCAAAAATCATAGTTCAACTAAAACTTAATAAAGCTGTCATGAAATTATGTATAAATTAACAAACATAAAAATACTTGGCAAATTTAAAGCTAGCCACTTTCTATAAAAGTTGACCAACCCTTTTTCTTTCACAATTCCCAACAATCTCTTGTTATAAATATTTACACATACACATACAGTAAGCGCATACTTAGGATCTGCGTCCAAGATACATTCAAATTGATTATTATTTACTCCATGTCTTCAACAACAAACAAGGTATGTTTAGCCGTTTCTTCTGTTATAATAAAAAATTATTATACAGTTTAATAGATAGTATTGGTTAAGAGTATTATCAATACAATATATAAAAGCTGGAAATATTACTGCTCTCTCATGCATCATAAAAAAAATGTGAAGCTTTCCTTAATTTGAGGAAAAATTCGATGTCGTCATCAAATGGTTTTTAATGAATTATAACAATCTCAAATTTTGACATATGAACAGATAAAATTGATATTAATCATATCTATAAGACAAACTGCATATTGCGCGAGTCAACAACTATTTATTAATAAAAGCTGAAAAAATAGATTGCTCTCATTACGTAACATTCCGATTTTTTGGAACAGTGATGGAAGGTTCTCAAATCATGTTTTAGGTTCGGAATGGAAAGATGCTAGACAATAAGAGTTTAAGTGTTGTAATATAGGTCAAAATATCATAAGTAGAATTTCATTGCTTTGGGAATCATGAAATTCGAAAGAACCGATTATATGATTTATGTATACTATTTTATACAGATGAAGTATTTTTTCGGCTATAAAAATAGCAAATGAACTCTGATGGAGGTGATTCTCGAATCGTTAGAAAGACTTTTTGAAGACGAATAACTTTTATGTTGAAGAATTTTTGAAATTCGCATCAAAAAGCATAAAAAATAACTGTTGATTGTATATTCATTGGATATGCTCGCAACAGTAGTGTGTATCGATTCTTGGTACACAAGTCTGAGATTCTGACATCAATCCAAATATGATAATTGAGTCAAGGAATGCAACATTTTTGAAGAGACATTTCCTTGTAAGGAAAGACAAAGAACAAAGTCTCTCAAAAGAACGATTGATACTGTTAAAAACAGTGATCAGGTTGACCAAGAGTCAGATCAACGCGCAAACGTTGAGATAATTGAACCTAGACGTAGCAAAAGAGCTAGAACGTCTAAGTCATTTGGTCCCGATTTTTTGACTTACTTATTAGAAAATGAGCCTCAAAGCTATAAGGAAGCAATGTCTTCGCCAAAGACACCTTTGTGGAAAGAGGCTATCAACAGTGAGATTGATTCCATCCTACAGAACCATACTTGGGAGTTGGTTGATCTTCCTCCAGGTTGTAAGCCACTGGGCTACAAATGGATATTCAAACGGAAGAAGAAATCAGATGGATCAATAGATAAGTACAAGTCAAAGCTTGTCATAAAAGGTTATAGACAAAAAGAAGGCCTTGATTACTTTGACACCTATTCACCAGTGACCCGTATCACATCAATAAGAATGCTCATAGCCATAGCAGCTATATTTGGTCTTGAAATACATCAAATGAATGTAAAGACGACATTCTTGAATGGTGAATTGGATGATGAGATTTACATAGAACAACCATAAGGTTTCAATGTTCCTGGACAAGAACAGAAAATGTGCAAACTTGTAAAATCATTGTACGGATTAAAACAAGCACCTAAACAATGGCATGAGAAATTTGACAAAGAGATGTTGTCAAGTAGGTTCAAAACCAATGAGTGTAATAAGTGTGTGTACACCAAATTAACTCAAAAAGGATATGTCATTGTGTGTCTCTATATAGACGATATGCTGATAATTGGTAGTAATCATGAAATGATTTTGTATACCAAAAGAGTGTTATCCAACAGATTTGATATGAAAGATTTAGGAGTAGCTAGACCCGGCCAAGGTTCCGGTTCGGAACCGGAACCGAACCGGTTCGGTTGGGGTTCCACCCCAACTCGAACCGGTCCGAACCGGAACCGAACGGTTCCGGTTGGAACCGTAGGGTTCCTGTTGGAACCGTAGGGTTCCAACAGGAACCCTAAACCCCCAACGGCTACTAGCCGTTGGGGGGGCAGAGAGCCAAACGGCTCCCTTCCCAAATAAAAAAAAATAAATTAAAAAAAAATATATATTTATTATATAAAATATAAATTACTAATGTACCCCTAATAACGGTAATAAAACGGTTATATTTATGGGCATTTTTCAAATTATATAAAGATGGTAAAATTATTTTAAATGAAATATTTAAAGAGATGAAATGTCGTATTTCTATATGTTCTGATATTTGGAGTGACCATTGGCAAACACACTCATACATGGGTGTGACTTGTCATTGGATTGATGCATCATTTACCATGCAAAAAAGACTTATTGCATTTAGAGTTTTTGATGACCCACATACTGCACATAATATTTATAAAATGATGAAGGTAATTTTTGATGAATATGGTTTAGTAGAAAAAATTTTAACAATTGGATTTGATAATACATCTGCAAATACTGCATCCATTCATGATTTAAAATCCTTATGTGAACCAACTGATAATGATGATTGATAATTGTAAAATTATAATTTACAAAGGGGATATGTCTAAAAGACTAAAACTTGTAATGGAACTACGTGAGCTTTGATTCCTCTCACCCTTGGAGGATACGTAGGCAACTTAAATTTTTAAAAATTTAAGCTCAAGCTCTTCAATGTAATAAATTTTTTTTATTTATAAAATTAATTTCATTTATTTTTATTAATTTTCAAAAAATAAAATAAAATAAAATCTTTGAACCGAACCGAACCGGAACCGAACCATTCGGTTCCGGTTCGGTTCGGTGTTTCGGTTCCACTTAAGTATGGAACCGGAAACCGACCGGTTCGGTTCGGTTCCGAACCGGAACCGAACCGCCGGCCGGGTCTAGGAGTAGCTGATGTGATTCTATGAATTAAGATTTCTAGAACATCAGACTAATATATATTATCTCAGACTTATTATATTGAGAAGATACTTGAGAAATATAACAAATGGGATCTAAATGTGGCTAGAATCCCTGTGGAACTAACTCTTCATCTATCAAAGAATATTGGCTCAAGCGTATCGCAATTAGAGTATTTGAGAATCATCGGAAGTCTGATGTATCTCACGAATTGCACACGACCTGATATCGCTCAAGTTGTGAACAGGCTTAGCCGATATACGAGCAATCCAGAAGATAACCACTGGAAAGCCATAGTAAGAGTTTTGAGGTATCTGAGAGAAACTTCAAAATATGGGATACATTATGAGAGATATCCTACTGTTCTAGAGGGATACATCGATGCTAATTGGATATCTGAATAGTTGATTCCAAATCTACGAATGGATGTGTTTTCACACTTGGTAGTGCAGCCGTGTCATGGAAATCCTCGAGATAAACATGTATTGCCCGGTCTACAATGGAATCAGAGTTCATAGCATTAGACAAAACATCAGAAGAAGCGGAATGACTTCGAAATTTTCTAGAGGATATTCCTAGTTGGCCCAAACCGGTACCAGCGATAAGCATACATTGTGATAGCCAATCGGCTATTGGAAGAGCCCAAAATACAATGTATAATGGTAAGTTTCGACACATACATCAGAGACATAATACCATACGTCAACTTCTCTCAAGTGGCATAATATCGATCGATTATGTTAAGTCGAAGGAAAACCTAACTGATCCATTTACTAAAGGTTAACATAGAGAGCAAGTTGAGAAGTCATCAAGGGGAATGGGCTTGAAGCCTATAACTAAGAATTGTCACTGTGGAAACCTAACCTAGCTGACTGGAGATCCCAAGATCTAGGTTCAAAATGGACAACTTAAACTTTGTGCAATTTTAAACAAGCACTGAAGAGTTTTGTACTATTTCCCATTCCGATAATAACGCTAAATGTTGTCTGTCAAGGTTAGGATAAGCTAAGGCTTTTAATGTTCACTATATTAGAAGATGAGTCCTAATGAGGGTAAAGACAGATTATCTCTTCATAGTAGATCACATATTTTAAGAAAGAAGTGAGGCCGCTTCCATGGGATTTTACAGGCTGATTTCCCTAAAGTGCTTGATAAATCCACGACCGCTTTTCAGGGCCGAAATGAACACAACCGTAGAACGGGAAATGGTCGAAGTAAAGCTGTGTGTTGGCAATTGTCTTGATTTACACCAACGGCGGAACAGTTCAAGACTATGGGTCACTGGTTTGCTAAGTAAATCCGATTGTCATTCACTAGGAAAGGTTCAAGGCGAAAGCTACCTATTTCAATGCAACTTTAGTTCACGGAAACTCTCTCAAGTGTCTGCATGAATATTTGAAGAATTGTGGGGGATTGTTGAAAATTCTTCTAATATTAATAGGATGGACATGTCCTTTGGATAGGAGGGGTGCATGGGAAGGGTATAATCCTTTGGAGGGCTGCACCCCAACCCAAATGGTGCCCTTAAGGCACCATTCGATGCCTTTATAAAGAAGGCTCCATGTTCATTATCAGAGGATATACAAAATCCGAATTTTGTGAGTCAATTTTCCATTGTTTTTTAAGAGAGAGTTCCACCACATTCCAAGTTCAAACACTTGTTAAGGAGTGCTCTTTGAACAAGAAGTATCCCAGGAATCCTGGGAGAATATTGACCATTTCGAATTCGTAGAGCACCAGAGACGGAGACAAATAAGTTCTTAAGGACAGATAGATCTCGACTTGGATTCGTTTTCACATTTTCCAGGTTTTCTTTATATTCAAATTTTATGATTTTGTATAGATCTACTTTTATGTTCTGGATTTGATTGTTTAATGCATACTTGTTTTCTATTTAATGATATTATACCACCAAAAAGCCCCACGTAAGTAGTTAAAATAATAATAATAATAATAAATGATCATGTATATTAGACATAATCATTTTGTTTAATTCGTGTGATCGCAATCATTTGATGCTCCCAGGCCCCACAAAATGCGAGAAAGACTTGAATTTAAAAGACGTCCCTTGGGCGATAGTGAAAGATTTTGAATGGAATTTCTTGTCACAATTGGATAATCGCGGATGGTTATGTTTTGTCCCAAATTTCAACATCAATTATAAAAGTGAATTTTTGTACTGTTCAAATAATTTTTTAGGCTTGTTTAGCCAAATATAAAAGTAAGTGGTTTACCAGTTTACAACAAAATCATTTTGATTAGGAGTTGATGAACAGAAAGGAAAAATAAACAAGATATATATATATATATATATATATATATATATATATATATATAATATATATATATATATATATATATTTTAGAATCGTTAGAAACCACACCGTCAAATAACTCATTCCGGATTTTAGCGGAGCAGGTAAAATCTCTAACTGTCCCAGACTCTTACAAGAAACACTGTAATATCTCGAGTTTTTTGGAACAATGCCGGAAGATTTCCGAATTAAAGTTAAGGATTTGAAACGGGATGATAATAAAAAATCAGAGTTTATGTGTTGGGAAATAAGTTGGAATATTTTAAAGTGAAGATTCGTCGTGTTGGAAAACGCGTGGTTTCGAGAACCGATAACGCGATCTCCGATTTTATAATTATACGGGGTAAAAATTTCTTTTTTCGACTATAAAGATAGCAAACGAACTCCGATTGAGCTGATTCTAGAACCATCAGACTCGTTTTTCATAAAATAATAAAAATAGGTGCTTACTTTATGTGCATAATTTCTTTCTCACAAAAGAATTCACCTAATGTTTTTACAGGAACAGAGCCAATAACCATATAGCAAGCTTCCCATTAGAAATCAGCAAGTAGCATCATTGCCCGGGTAAAGCCACGTCCTCTGTAGTATCAAGTACATTTGTTCTACTTCCATTTGAGTTATGAAATGGAGCGAATTTGCTGAACAAGAATGTCAAATAAAGTAAAACAGATATAACCAGAAACCATTATAATAACTTATAATATGATGTTTGTGACAATAAATTGCAGATAATATCCCAACAACTGGAATGACAAATTAAGTGCGTGAGAATTTTACCTTTATGAATTTGTTTAATGTGGGGAGTTCCAATCGTCTTCTTCCTTTCTAGAATGAATGGGTGGTACCTGTGAAGAGATTTTGAAGCTCAAGTTAGATGGTGTTTACCAATGTCCAAAAAAGAAGGGAGCCCCATGTGAATATATATATGTGTGAATATTGACAATACCATTATTAGCTAAGTAGTTAAAATAATAATAATAATAATAAAATATATAAGTCTATATATATAAACATATATACGCAATAATAATAAATGGATAACAGGATATAAGTATTTATATATACATATATATAAAAAAACTAATGACAACAATAAAAATATTAGGGATAATAAATTGTGTGTGTATTATAATAACTCAGTATGTTACATATTTCCGTAGTCGATTAACGAATTGGGTACGTACTGTGTGAAATTCTCGTAGAGGTAAGTAATTTTCTCACTATACCGCAGGACTAATGTATGTGTTCTGAGTGGTATGTTTGATGCGTTTGTTAAATGGTGTTGAAATCGATTAGGTTTATTATATTTATAAATTGTACTATAAATAATGAGAGAAGAGGTTGTTTGTTATAGTGAAGGATTTTACACAATGGCTACAAACTAGTTAATGTGTTGAAGGGATTTCAATTGGAACAAAAACTAATGAAGTCGAGTGGTATTCGCTAAGTTAGTATGGTTAGATTCTTGAAGCCTTAGTTTGAAAAGTATGGTTAGATTCTTGAAATTGGTTGTTTAACTTATAAAGGATGTACTCATTCATCAAGTTATAAGTTTTTTGCACCAAGAGGCAAAAGCATCCCAAATAAGATTTTATTTCATACAACAGAAGCATAGTTTCAACATTGAACATCAAACTTAATAGAAAGAAAGCAATGTTTTGCGTTTATTAGAAAGTTTCATCATCAGCTCTCTTGTAGAACTCCATAACCCAGTTATTGTATGCAGAGCATATGACTTCACAGCCAGAAAATCCAGACTTGACAGCTAATGCCTCAAAATCCTTATGAGTCCTCTTTTTACCTCCTGTGCTCAAAGCCAACATCCAAAGGTCATCCTCGAATACAATTTGTGATGTCACATTGTTCTCCGGAGTTACAGGAAGAATCGTTTCAACGATGATCAGTTTGCCAGAGTTTGGGAGAGCTTCATAACAATTCTTAAGAAGTTTCAAGCAATGCTCATCGCTCCAACCGTGGAGTATCCCCTGCAATTTTCATTTTATAAGAAAAAACAAGATTAAAACTGATTGAAACAAGAAGTTTCGAAATTACCTTTAAGGAAAATAGAAAGTTCAGTCAAACTCAAAAATCAATTTCTATCCAGAGTTTCTAAAGTGTATCAATTTCTTAAGGATAGAAGAATGATAATTTTGATAAAACTTCAGGTGAAAATGAAAATGAATACACATAATAATATCGGAAGAAAATTGATACACTTTAAAAAAATTTTAAATTTAACTAAATTTTCGCCTATTTTAGAGAGGAAAAATGATAATTTCGCTTAATATTTATTTTTCTAGTGGATTGCAAAATATAATAACATAATATTACTATTGTAACTCGATACTTACATTCATGAAAATAGCATCCCCTTTAGGAACACTCACAAACATATCTCCCCCAACATGCTCTACTCCTACAAGATCATCAATGCATTAGTAAGTTCCATTGTATAATCTTGGCGATAATCATCCATTGAGCAAATGAAAAGGACATTAATAAAGTACCTGAATATGGAGGTGCATCAGCTATAACATGAGGTAAATCAAAATTAATGCCCTCAATGTGAGGATACTTAGAAATGATCATATTAATAGTAAAACCAATTCCACCACCCACATCTACCAATATATTGAGGCCTCCAAAACCTTTATAGACGTCAAGAACCTTTTCCATGATTAAGGTACTAAGATTCGACATTGCTTGGTTGAATAACCTGTTGAACCTTTTATCTTCTCCTGTGTATTCAAATACTGTCATTCCTTGTGCCCTGTTGAAAGGGATCCCACCTTCCAGTACAACATTATTTAAGTGATACCTGTCAACAATAATCGAAAATATTTGTCGAATAATAGTCCAGTTATAATTAATAAAAAAAATTCCCAAAAAAATTTTTAAATTAAAATTAAAATTTTACCAACTCTCGATGAAGACTTTGTCATTATTCCAGGAGAACAAAGGACCAAGTGACCGTCCATGTTCATTTTTAACAAGAAACTTACAAATGGGTCCGGCAGTATAAAGTCTATCAACCTGTCCATTATCTTCGGTTCGAACCGAGCACTTGAGAATGTCATAACTGGCCAAGAGCCGTAGCATCCGATCGAGCATGACCGGGGCGTCGGGATTCTTGGTGGGGAGCCTACTCACGATCTCCGAAGGTGAGAGGAAAGAACCTTCACCTGAAGCAAAAATTATGTCGATTACGTTGAGCTCCAGTGCTGATTTTATGACCATTGGCAGCACCACCGCGTTGGCTAGCCTTATGGCTTGCTTGCCCAACTCTTGATCTTGCTCTTCTTGAGGGTTTGACATTATGTTTTTCTTACAGAAATGTATTCAAAATTTGTGAGGATTGTTACGCTGCAATTGGCATATTATATAATGTTTGCATTGACAATGATCCCAATCAAAAATATATTACAATCAAATTAATTTGCATATATATTATATAATGTTTGAAACAACTTCATCGACTAAAATTGAACACATACTCTTATAACAAATGTTTGTCAATGTTAGGTTCAACAAATAACTGTTGTTAATATGAATTTTAATTGGAGAGTTACAAGTTTTGATTTTAAAAAATTGTTACAAAAACCACCATTTATTAAGGAGTTATAAGTTTACTTTTAAATATATAATGCATTTTAATTTGAAAAATATTGATAAAGAAAACGATAATGATTAAATATTTCATAAAAGCCACGTTTTTCTTAATTTTTGAATAAAAATGCCCTTTTTGAAACACTATATAAGAAAATGTCATTCATTTGAAAAAATATATAAAAATTCGAAAATTTTCTTTCTCTATTGCAATTCTCCATCTATTATTCTTGTAAACTTTGAGATTCCGAGCTAAATATTTTGAGTCGGGTGTGAGCATACCAATTGTATCTGTGCTAACCGATTAAGACGGGGTGTTTTTCGGGGATTGTTTTATCTTGAAGACGTCGGGGCCAATTAACTATAAGCACATATTCTTTGCAGAGCCGCGAAACGTCTTAAAGAAAGCGATCTAGTCCGCAACTCAACCTAGCAACTTCTTAATTCGTGGTGAACGGTAATATTGTTCTTGACAATGATCCCAATCAAAAATAATATTACAATCAAATTAATTTGCATATATATTATATAATGTTTGAAACAACTTCATGGACTAAAATTGAACATATATATATTATTTAATGTTTGAAACAATTTCATGGACTAAAATTGAATACATACACCTAAAATTGAATACATACACTTGTCAATGTTAGGTTCAACAAATAACTGTTGTAAATATAAATTTTAATTATGTTAATGTTAGGTTTAACACTTGTCAATGTTAGGTTCAACTAATTACTATTGTAAATATGAATTTTAATTGGGTTAATGTTAGGTTTAACACTTGACAATGTTTGTGTACACTGCCACCAAATACAATATCACTTTTGTGGAAGAGTAAGGAGTTAGCTAATATGGATCACCGTACCCACGCGCACTACCGTTGTTCGGTGCAATATATTTATATTTCTGGAGAAAATTCATTTAAAATATTTATTACATGTTTTTTTTTTAATTATGTGACAACTTAAATATTTCTTAAGTTACACAAATTCAATGCATTATTTCTTTTTTGAATAAAAACAGTTTGGAAAATTAAGAAAAACGTGGAATATTTAATCACGACCATTTTTTTTTTTTTATCAATGCATTTAAATTTCATTTTGTTAAAAATGCCCTTTTTAAAACACTATATAAGAAGATGTCACTTATTTGAAAA
This sequence comes from Zanthoxylum bungeanum, assembly GCA_019454045.1. Classification (NCBI taxonomy): domain Eukaryota; kingdom Viridiplantae; phylum Streptophyta; class Magnoliopsida; order Sapindales; family Rutaceae; genus Zanthoxylum; species Zanthoxylum bungeanum. The sequence continues at coordinate 25,040 of SKCR01014602.1, forward strand.
AAAATATAAAAATTTCCTTTCTCTATTGCAATTCTCCCTCTGGTATTAAAGACATAAATAAAGTAAATGACATAAAGTAAAGCTGAAAATTAAAAATATAAAATAAAGCAATAAAGAAAATGATTGGGGTTAGATGATTCACTTTTTTTACTTCGAATTTAGATATCTCCATTATTATAATATATTAACTTTGCATGACATTACCAACCGACCATATAGGCGGTATCCTAATTAAGTCAGATTTATGATTAATTCCAACCGATCATAAAGGCTGCATCCAATTTAGTCAGGTTAAAATCAATGTAATTAAGTCCAACCGACCATAAAGACAATATCTCATTAAGTCAGGTTTTAAAATAGTTTATATATTATAATTATTGGATATTAATCTAAATGTTAGTAATAAAAGCTTTACCATTTACTCCAGCAGAGGGGAGCTACCTCCTTATACTGAAAAGTTAAATAAAGACTGAAAAGTAAAATAAAAAAGAATTATTGCGTAAAATAAAAATTAAATACAAAAAGCTGTAAATAAACAAACAAGATACAATCTTCTTAGTATTCTTAAGGAAATCCCCAGAAGAAGGTATGAAAATTTCAAATGAATTCGGCCTCAATTTAAAGGTAAATTTTTGGTCCACACGATGCAACGCAGAACCCTTACGCGTCGCGACGCACCGTTGAATTGATACGATAATGACACGAGGTTGTCAGCTGAATTATTGGCTCGGTGTCTCGACGGTGAAAGCTTATGCATCGCGATGCTGACATAAGCAATGACATATACTGTCGGCAGCATGAGATGATGACATGTGTCCGGTGCATGATAGCAATATTACTGTGATGTTGACACGTGACCGGTGCATGTTAGCAAGTGCATATGATAGCAATTTTCTCTGATGTTGACATATGTTCGGCGCACTTTAGCGGTCGCGACGTAAAGATATTGTGCGTCGCAACGTCGAAATGATAATTTTTCCCTTTTTGTCATTTTTCACTGTTTTGGCCCTGATTTGATTCCATAGAGTCCTGAAATATTATTTATCTACAAAATACACAAAGCACATCAAAATATTCACAAAAGACAAGAAACTATTGTAGACACATTATTTTTACATAGAAGCCCGATGATGAGCCTCGTATGGAGGCACTACTCGATAAGTTGCGAAGATTGGGGGAAACGAACGTCGGAAAGGAAAATTCAAAAATAAGTACATCATCAGATTTAATTTGTTTGTTTGGTCTCGGGTTCGCTCGATGGATCTCTGTTTTAAAATATTAATCTTGGTCCAAAGTCTATACGTACCCATCCAGAAACCCTAACCCTAGCTCACCACTATATAAAGAAAACACAAACAACCCTAACTCTCTTCAGCCTTTCGCCTCTCTCCTCCCCCCTCACTAACTCGGTAACAAAAGATATAATGAAACCCTAATGATCGAGTCTCTTCTCTCACGGTAAATAAACAAAAAGCAAATAAACCCCAAAGCTCATTCTCTTTTCCCCACAACCACACGACCAAAAGGAAAAATCACAAAAAAAAAACATGCAATAAAACCCTAAAAACAGAACATCTCTCGACCTCCTCTCTCCCTAACCACCATCACACACGACATCTTCCCCACTCACGCAGCACTTTGATCTCTCTACTCTACACGGCCTCTATCTCTTCTCTTTCACAGACAAGCACGCTATATCTCCCCCCCTCTCTCTAACACATTCACAAGCCACAGAAACACAAAACCTTAAACCAACAAAAACACGTCACATCACAGCTCTGTCATCTCCCAACCTTGGATATTTGTTTTTACGGAAGCAACAAACACCCTAAATAAACCCTAACTCACACGGTTTCACTGCTATCTCTCTCCCATTCGGTAACCCTACTGCCAGCAATCCCACACGACACCTCACAAACCAAAAAACAAAACATAGGCTCACCTTACTAGGCAAACCCACACAGGCCACACACCTAAGCACTCGGCTCCACGAACAAGTAAGAAACTAAAACCCTAAAATAATTTTTCTCTTCTTCTCTCTCCTCTCAACTGAACATACACATGTCACTTTTTCAACAAAGCTTCCTCCCTCTCACGTCTTCTCACACATGGCAAGACACCTAAACCACTAAGACACGACAAAGACACAACTCACTGACCACACATAGACCTTGCACTCCACGCACACAAGATCATAAGACTCCCTTTCACGTCTCTCTCTCACCATAAACCAACACACACAAACCATAAATAATAGCCCCACTGACCGACAATAAGGCAACAAGATAAATAAGACACATTGCCTAGAAGCAAAACTCGTCACACACACTGACCGTGAACAAGCCACACACTCGCCACTGACCGACAATAAGCCACAAAACAAGATAAACTAACCGAATACAAAAAATAACACCCCTACAGCCCTTCACTCATCAAACAGCGACAAATAATAGCCCTTAACTACCCCTCACCGAACGCAAAAACTAGAAAATAACCAACTAAAAAAAAAGACACATAAAACAACCCCAAATAGTCCCTAAAATCACCCAAAAACACTCTCTAAAACACCCAGAAAATAGTCCCAAGAATTACTATAAAACAGCCCCCGAAACAGTCCCTAAAATCGCAAAATATAGTAAACAAAACAGCCTTCAAAATAGTCCCTAAAACCGCCAAAAAAGTGAACAAAATTGCTCTCAAAACAGTCCTCTATTTCACCAAAAATAACCTTGGAAAACAGTCCAAAACCACCGCAAAACAGCGACTGAAACAGCGGCAAAAATGAAGGAAAACAGTGGCCAAAATAGCAAGTGAAAATAGAGAAAACAGCTAGCGGAAACAGCGAATCAGAGAACCAGAAAAAATAGCGGAAATGTTAACTCTTCCGGTGACGTCCCAACGCATTCCCGAGAAGAGACTTAAAATGTAAGACCTTAGGGCACCCTATGTTATATTTTATTTTATCGTCCTGGACACGACATGCTTGGTTGGATGTGAAATACGTCCAACCGGGCATGCGAAGTCCTACATTGAAAATGGCCAAATTCTTTGGTCACATATTTTATTATTCGGCATTTATTCCGTATTATTTGTCTTTTTACTATTTCATATTTAATTTGCATTTATGGTTGTTTTATTATTCCACATTCATTTTGTGTTATTTATCTTCCTTGTGATTTCCCATATTTGTCTCTTCGATTTTTTATTATTATATGCATTATCATATTTTGTGTATGTCAACATTGGGTTAATGATTGCGTTGTGTTAATGATTGCGTGTTATCCCTCGCGGTATATCGGATGGAAACCCAGACATAAACTTCGTAGCCGAATTCGAATGGACGGTAGTGCGGTCTGTACTTGGGATACAACTCCACGTACCGCTTGAGAAACACTTATGCATGTGTTTATGTCATTATAGATGCCGTTTTTGTAATCTCATTCGAACGCGTTCTCAAACGCTACATGAACGCGTGCATTCTGCCTCACTATGTTCGAATGTGTTTCCGAACGTTACACGAACACGCACACACTGGACAAATTCCTTTTTATCATGTTTTATGCATTCTTACCTATTTGGTTATTCATTTCTGCATCATTGCTTAATTATCTGCCATTATTGTTAACGTTTCTATTGTCATTGCCGCACTTCTCTGATTAACATGTTTTTAGAATTATGCATTTGTTTTCACTTACACATATGTTTATGAGTGTGCAAACTTGTATGTCATTTGAATTATTTTGCATGTGTTGCATGAGACTTGGTTATATCATTGCATAAATCAGTTCATTACAATTGGCATAAGTAAGGGACCATTCCGAACCCAACGATTTGAGGTCTTCCCTTGCGAGGGGTGAGTACGACCTTAAATCATTTCCCAGTCACACTGTGTGGCGACTCCATTTATTCTCTGGTTTAGTCCCTCGTGGGCTACTCCGTACTCCCGAACGGGCAGCGAGCCCGGGCAGCGTCGTCCAGCTCCATGGCCTTGTCCACAACTATACAAAATATTAAGTCAAAATGATGGTAAATATTGATATATTTACAGTTTATTAGTTGATCTTAATCCTGAGTGTTCTGTGAACTCCTGCATGGCAGGCTATGTCCTTTGATTTACAAAGGTGAGGTTGGTAAAGCAATCCGGACTAATAGTTACATATTTTTGGGGTATGGTTTGGTGTGTAGCTGGGGATTTTTTAAATAGATATGGAATTCATTCCTTCTTACGAGAAGTAGATGAGTATCTTCATTATTTGTTGATTCGGTACTTGAATGGTTAGAGCGCTCAAGTCTTTCTATTACGAATAGAAAGATTAATATTCATAATAGTTATGAATAAATCATTCATTAGAGAATCAATGATACATATAGCACAAAATAATTATAGGGGTATAATAGACATTATAACATGACTCTAATTATGAGATACTCGTGGAGGGTCAATCTGTATGTAGTGATTATATCGGTGGACGCCATTGAATTTCGGTGTAAAGTATATTTGCAGTGATGAGAGTGCAGCTTTAGGTTTTTAGTGGAATAATCTAAAGTTAATAATTCAAAATATTTAATTAAATAGTTTTAATTAATATTTCGAGATTATTGGAGCTAAAAATTATAGGTCCATTAGGTCCCCTTGTTAGCTCGTTACACTATAAAAATCCATGGAATAATTGGATAGTCCAATTATGAACTCACTTGAAAAATATTAAATAATTGAGAATTATTTATTGACATAATTATTAATTTGATTAATAATTATATAATGTCACACCTTGAAATTATATATTAAAGTGTTTATTATATACTTTTATATTAATGATTTTTAGATAATCATTTAATATAGAATTTGATTTTAAATTAAATTTGATTTAATTCAAAATTAAATATGTAATTTATATCATGATATAAGTTAAATGAATTGAATGATATTTGATATTATATTTAATTTTTGAAATTAATAATTTTGTTGTGATAAAAATGCCATTGGCCAACACTTATATGTGTGATTAGGGTTATGGTTAATTTTGTAATGTATATTTAATTAACGTAAACCCTACATATAAAAATGAAGTTTTTCTCTTCTCAAGAACTCTAGCCACTCTATCATATTTTCAATGAGATTGAAAATGAGAGAAAAGAGAAAACAATGGTGGAAATATTCTCAAGAAAATTTCCATGCAAGTGAGTCAACTCCGAGCCCACCCTTAGGGGTTTCTGTGTTGGACAATTATGACCCATAACATCACAATTTGTAAAGAACATTGTGTTTTTGTATAAATTAACTATGTGACAAAAGAAAATTGCTATTTTATCATTATTATAATTAGATTACTTGGATATATATATTGATAAAAGTCCATATCAAATTAACACTAGCACCTAAATCACACAAAGCTTTACCGATGTAATGTTCTCCTATGGTGCATGGGACAGTGAAACTGCCAGGATCTTTCAAATTTGGGGGAAGTTTCCTCTGAATGATGGCGCTGCATTCTTCTGTCAATGCTACTATCTCGTAATCTCCCAATCTTCATTTTTTTTGAAAGAATATCTTTCATGAATTTTGACATAGCTGGGCATTTGTTCCAACGCTTCTGCAAATGGAATGTTGATATGTAACTTTTTGAAGACCTCCAAGAATCTAGCAAGCTGCTTGTCCAGTTTTTTTTCCTGGAGACGCTGTGGAAAATGTGGAGGTGGAGTAAATCTTTCTTGATCTTTTTCCTTTAATTCTTTTTCCTCCATCTGTGGAACTGTTTCTTTTAGAACTTCCTCAGTGGATGCCTTGATTCAAACATCCTTGTTGATTTCAGTACCGCTTTTCAAGGTAATGGCTTGACACTGCTCATTCCCTCTGTTCCTTGGATTTGAGTCTGTGTTTCTGGGAAGGTTTCCTTGTGGTCTGTAACTCTGAGCATTGGCCAGTTGTCCAATTTGATTTTCCAGTGCCTTTATAGAAGCAGATTGACTTTGAAACATAACATCGTATGTTTCTTGTTGCTTTTTTAACATCTCAGCAATCCATTCTTTTATATGTGGTTATTTCTCATACTCCTGGCCTTTATTTTATTGTTGGAATTCGGGTGGTAGATTGTTCATTTTCCTTGAATTGTTGCTCCATGCGAAATTGAGATGACTCACCTATCTTGGGTTGTAGGTGTTGGAATATGGATTGTTCCATTGTCTGTTGAAATTTTTGACATAATTCACCGTCTCTTCATTTTGGTTTGCCTCTGTTGTTCCTCCATATGGTAAATTTATGGATCCAACATTTCCTTGCGTGTTAAGAGTTTCCATGAATTTGCATATATGATCCAACTTGGCATTCACTGCTGTGTTGGCTCCAACTTCATAAATTCCAGCAATTCTTTGGATCATACTCCTTTCTGTTGGCCACAAAGAATTGTTGTTGGCCATTCCTTCAATTAGGTCTTAGGCCTAATCCTCTCCTTTGCCATTAAAGCTCATTCAGCAGCAACATCAATTATGGTTCTCATCAGTCCAGAAAGTCCATTGTAGAAGGTTTGGACTTGTAGCCACTTTACAATCTCATGGTGAGGACATTTTCTGAGCAAATCCTTGTTTCTTTCCCAAGCTTCGCAGAGGGATTCTGAGTCATGTTGCACAAAGGATGTAATGTCATTCATCAACTTCGCAGTTCTAGCTGGTGGAAAGTACTTTGCAAGGAATTTTGTGGCTAGAGTGTTCCAAGTTGTGATGGAACCTGCTGGTAGTGAATGTAGCCAAACATTAACTCTGTGTTTCAAGGAATATTGGAAAACACGCAGTCTCATTGCTTCTTCAACTACTCGATTGTAATTGAAAGTTCCACAAACTTCTAAGAAGTTGCTGATGTGGGCATTAGGATATTCAGTTGCATTCCCCCTAAACTGAACTGACGTTGTACCATCTAAATGCATGTTTTGATGTCACATGCATTTGCTGGTAAGGGAGGTAGTACAATATAGGATATAAAGCCGTCAACCACCGGAATAGTTATATCTCGAATGGGAATTGGTGGTGCAACTTCCAAAGGTTCAGGTTCCATGTTGATTTGTCACACCCGTCCCCTTAGGTAGGCTAGGGGTGAGACGGAGACTAGAAACTGGCAGAGTTTCCCCTGTAATATGGGCAAATCCTCCATATACAAGGAAAATCTAAAACTGAAAATTAGCAACATGAAAATTTTTCTTAGGATCTCCATGATCCAACTCAAATAACATCATAAGGAAATACAATATCCTCAATAACATATAAAGGCTCAATGCCTCACAACACAATACAAGTTTCTCTCAAGAAATACACAACCAGAGTTTAAACTTTGAAACATAACCAGGACATTCTATTGTTGGCACAACCTTTCTCTATAGCAGGAATGATGATGACACAGCAGATGGAAAGGATGATCTACTAAACTGCTGAACCTGAAATATTAGGGAACGGGGTAAGCTCACGCTTAGTGCAATGGATCACAGCTTAGTGCCGTGGATAATCAAGTAACAAACTGGATCGAACAAGCATTTCATAATATACATAAATACATAAGCTGTAAATCAATATCTCAAACCTTTGCTTGAAATCATAAATCTCATTTCTTCATAAAACTCACTTTGCTCAAGAAATACTCTGAGTAATAAATCACATTTCTCATTTCTCATAAAACTCATATTGCTCATGAAATACTCTGAATAATAAATCACATTTCTCATCTATAAGCACAACCTCATGACAATATGGCAAAGCTGGCAACATGGGGCATCCCCACGGCAATAACTGGCATCCGGAGCAAACTGGCAACGTAAGACCTCATCTTACGGCAATAACTGGCAACATGAGACCTTATCTCATGGCAAATATCTGGCAACATATATGTACACGGGGTGCATCCTATTATAAAAATCATTTCCAAAATCCATGCTCATATCTCAAATCATGCAAGTTTCTCATATATCACAAACACATGATTTCAACATAATCAATATTCGATCCATATACCATATAACAAAATATAAACTTTCTAAAATCAAACTCATTTAATGCATTTCTTTTAAGATTCATTTCAGAAAACATACATACTATATACTTTAGAAAACATCAATGTTACAGGCTTATCCACGCACCTGATGAGCTGACTACTGGAAAAAGAAACTAAGCAGCAGGACCGTCCCTGCTTACAGTATCACGATCACCTAAAAGACAAAAGAATATACTATGAGGAACATATTCCTAACTAGAATAGACGAAAGAATATGCATGAAACGTGGTTCGGTCACTCTCGAAATCTTAATGAAATTCTGGCAAGGTCTCGATTATAAAACGGACTTCCTCAACACAATCCAAACTCATCATCTTACATTCTGATTCATTCTCAACAATCCAGATACATAACATGCTTAAATTGACAATTTCGATAATTACACGGAAATTACGATTCGGAGGCCCAATACTACTCGGAATGGTCTGAAATTCACGGAGGAGACTCGGGAGAACAATGCGAACATACTGCCCGGCGCGTGGTGGCCACGCGCCGTTTGGCCAAGCCGCGCGTGGGCCTCACGCGCCGGTCCGATCGGAAGTTTTCCGACGGCCGAACAAAGCTCTCCCTCTCCCGGATCTAATGGCGCTGACGGTTTGTCGATCGGAGTTCCGGATCAACGGGAAATCAAGAAATATCATAAAAAGTTCCTTACCGAGATTTCTCCGAAAATTGGAAGTTTCCCGAGATGAAACTACCACCAAAATGATCCTCTCGTTGAGATCTACACTTTTCCTTAAGGACTCGGTCGGGTTTGAGCTACGGATTGACTGGATCGGGATAAAAACTAAATTCCCCTCTTTTTTTTTTATTTTCTCTCGTCTGTCTCTCCCTCTGATTTATTTTTCTTCTTTCTTTCTGTCACTATCCCACTTCTTGTATATCCTTCTGCCTTACTTTCTTTTTTTTTTTTTAAAAATAAACATGTGCGTAAGTGTGTATATATATAATATATATACAAATATGGCAAAATTCGTTGGCCACCCAAAACTCTTCATTAACAGCATAATTAAATCCAAATTCAACCAATTTAATAATTAAATCCTTAAATTTTTTTTTAACCCACAAAAATAAAAATATGGGTAAAAATAATCCGGGGTGTTACATGATTAGTGCTTCTTGGCATTCTCGTCTTTCCCTTCTCAACTGTCTGATGGTTCTTTCAATCTCTGGGTCAAGCGGTCGGATTTCAAAGCTTTTGGTTCTTCTCATGTAGTGTTTGAGAACCTAAAACACAAGAACACAGAAGTAATAAATAAAAACAAAGTAGACATAGGTAAATGTATCTAACCTCAAAATTAATAGTGAAAGATAAATAAGTCTCTTGCAACAGTGCCAAAAACTTGATCGGTGTGATCACACACGTATAACGCAAGTGCACGTATTGTTCAAGTAGTATAAAATGTATCGATCCCACGAGGACTTAATACCTAAGCTATTAATTTATGAAGCCAAATATTTACGAGTATCTAATAGATTGGTTGTTTCATTGCATGGTGACTTTAAACTAAAACAAGTAAATAAACTAGTGTGAAAGTGAATTAAAGGTAAAATCAATATTATTAAACTATTTAGGGTTGTGAACCCTTCCAATATCTTTTAAAGATGAAGTGATTATCTCATGTTTGTGCAATATATTGATTTACTAACTTGGAACACGAAATTATGCAAAAGCCTCTATCGATGGTCAGATGCATATACCCAGTGCAACCCAATTAATAATATGTCTATGTTAACCAAATTACCTGAATTCATTAAGATTAAGTTCCAATTATGGCTACCCCCGCCTGACAGGCATATGTCTATCCTATAAGGAAATCTATTAAGGGTTATCTATCCTTGAAGAAGATCGTGGGCTATTAAGTCTAAAGCTGAAACCTAAAATTCCTTCATCAAGTTTATTTTATGTTTACCAAATGAATCTTATTAATGGCCAGTTAACAAGAAGTATTAAGCTTAAGACTTAATAAATAAACCTTTATATTACCCAAGACATGAAATAAACCCCTTATAAACCGGTGATATTGGAATTCATCACACCCCTAGATAATATGTTTAGTTACAAAACATACTTAGATTACTAAACGCTTAAATAAAAAAAAATCATAAAAATAACTTGGAGATAAATAAAAGTAAATTTATATAAAAGAAAATGCTGGGGGTTAGAGGATCCACTTTAAATATTTCAAAATTAGAAATCTCTCTTATTGTCAATATTTACTGATTAATTAATTATATTTTACCAGACCATAAAGGCGGTAATTCCATTTGTCCCAATTAAATCCAGCCGACCATATAGGCGGTAACAAGGTTATTACATAAACCGACCATATAGGCGAAAACTACGTCTGAAATGTATAACCGATCATTTAGGCAGTACATAAGGTTGTCACCTAAACCAACCATATATGCGGTAACTAATTAATCCAAATTTTAATTAAAATAAGGGAGATTAATCTAATTTATTATATTAAAAGTCTCAACTTTTCACCTCAGCAGAATGAAATTACCTGCTCATGCTGTAATTGAAAACACACAAAATTTTATTGATTAAATAAAAAGAAAATACAAGAAAACTTAAATAAATATACAAGACACATTCCTTTAGGTTTTCATGGATAAATTTCTCCAAAGAAAGCATGAAAAATTTACAAAGTTTAACATGGTATTTATAGGCAAATCTAAAGGCTTCCACCAATTTCTCCACCAATTGCTCCACCAAACAAGGCACCAAACATGTTTGGTGGAAGTTTGATAATTTTTTAATTTTTTTTATTCTGAAAATGACTTTAATAATTACACATAACACACTTCCGAATGTTTTATCAATTTCGGTAATGGAAACTTCAGAATTCGAAATTATTATGAACTTCAAAGATCTTTGAGTCTTTTTTAATTTGGAACTTGAATCATCTCAATCCGATATCGGAGTAAAAAGTTATGGTCAAAATAAAAAAATTGCGCAAAGTTGGAATTTCCGAAATTGTACTTCATTATAACACCATTTCAAGTTTCTAATCTCCAAAATCAAAATGTAAATTCCAGTTTTTGCCCATATTTGTTCCACATTTCGTCCTAAATGATTCCATTGAGTCCCAATTTTATTTTATCTGCAAAGTAAACTAAAACACATCAAAATGTTCATCAAACCCGAGAAACTAAACAAAATATTAGATAAAAGGGGCGATAAATATTGATATATTTTCCGCTCATCAATTATGCTTTAGATTTCAGCCCTATTTTCAAAATATGATTTCAGATTATATAATATATCTTTCAAATGATTATATATGATTTTGTCTATGTTTTTCAGTTTCTGACATTCTTTTGAAGTTTTCTAATGTCAGATTCTGTTGAAGTTTTATTGAGTCCTGACATTAGTTTTCGATTTCTTTCATATGTCAAATCTGTAAGTCGGTACTTCTGTTCGATGATACTATTGTTTTATGTTTTTATTGATATTTTGATTATATTTTAAGAGAATTGTTTCTGTATAATTTGCATTTTGTGTACTGTTTCTAAATATAGATGAAATTGACTGTAAAGAAATAGCATTATGTATTCTGATTCTGATAATTGATGGCATTTGACTATTTAGAAATCACTTGTGTGTTATCTGTTTCTGTTGTGTGTGAATGAGACCGGCTCTGTGATATTCAAATTGGATATGTGTGTATGATCAGTCTGTTTTCAATGATCATGGTAGGTGTTGGAAAGAAGATTTGGAAGTATGTATGAACCATGTTTCTGAGTGAGTATATGTTTGTATGTGTTTCAGATTTTGAACGTTCAAAGAAGTTGCATATAAGGTTTATGATCTACACTAGGGACGTTTCATGAACTCAGTTTCTAGCTCCCGAAAGGCTTTAGGTTTAAAGAAATGTAATAGATGTATGAAGTTAAAGGATTTGTGTCAAACAACTGTGTTAAATAGATATATGCTTATAAACGTACTATATATAAGTCTCACTCTTGTTTATTTGTGATGTGTGTGATTATTTACTGAGTTTTATAACTCACACCACATTAGTTTACTAGTTTTATAGGTTGGTAACCAGATTGGTCAACTATTGAGTCCTAGATGTTTAGGCTCGAGATGAGAGACTATCCAAGTTAAAGTCACCTAATCTAGTGTCCTGGGAAAAATATAAATTGTATATGGAAGTCTGTATTTTTTAGTTTATGTTTTGAATTGTATAAGTAATTGTGGGCACAAAGTCCTTTTGAATTGAGGTTGAGATTTGTTGTTTTGGATGGGTCGGTGGTCTGTTTTGTATATAATGTTTAATGCAGGTTGATTAGATGCTAGACTATATTTTAGGTTGTCCAAGTTTAGGTTGTGTTATATCCGTTTTCTATTAGAATTGATACTCAGAGAGATGGGTTATTCATGTCTCCTACCGGTAAAGTCCTGCCTCTGGCAGGATGTAACACTTGGCACTTGAGTCTGTGTAATTATTGAATTTGCACATTAGTATATAGACAATTAATAATGTACATTAGTGATTAGTGTGACTATATCTTATATCTACGTCATGAATTTTATAGAGGAATGCATCAATATAAAAGTGGTGAGAAATGCACCTTCACAAATTTATAATCGGAGCAAAGAGTTTCAGTTGTTTTCTTCCTTGAATGTAGGGGTATTTATAAAGATACTCTAACGGTAAAGTTAGATGGTGTTTGTTTATGGCCTAATTAACATCTGAGAAAGATGTTATCTTCTTTTTTCACTATAATAAAAATGGACTTTTAGCATCCAAATATGTTCGACGCTAAAAAATCATTTAGCATCGAATTTAAATTTTGATGCTAAAAGATAACTTTTTAGTGTCGAATCCTAATTTTGAGAAAAATTCGACGCTAAAAGGTGGACCCTTTAGCGTCCAAAAATTTTCGACGCTAAAGGGTGGACATTTTAGCGTCGAAATCTTTTTTTTTTTGACGCTACAAGGTCCATCATTTCGCATCAAATTTAAATTTCGACGCTAAAGTTTAATTTTAAATTTTTTGAATTTCCGCTTCTAAAATTTAAATTTATCACCTAATAAAATTAGATTTCAATTTTTGCCATTTAGTGACGAATTTTCGCCACTAAAAGTCAGTAAGTTTAAATTTTTCGAATTCCCGCTTTTTAAAATTTGAATTTATCCCCTAATACAATTAGATTTAAATTATTGACATTTAGCGACGAATTTTCGATGCTAAAAGTCAAAAATTTCGATGTTAAAGATCAAAATTTTGGCGGAAATAATTCCCGTTATTTGAGAACATTTAGCGACGAAAGCCTATTCGTTACTAAAGGTTATTTTTTTTCCTATAAATTCATTTGCTCTTTCATTTATTCTATTCTCATTTTCTTTCTCTTATACTTTTATTTCCTTTATAAAATTCTTTTTTCCTCAGGTGTGTTTGATTTTTTGTATTTTATATTAACATATAAATTTTTTTTTTTTTGTAAGGAAATATTAAGATGAAGAAATTATGAGAATGAAGATAGTGAAAAAAATGAAAGAGAAATGATAATAAAGATGAAAAATATGAAAGTGAAGATGGAGAAAATATATAGAAAATTATATTTTATCATTTTGTTTATTATTATTATTTTTTTGTGATAAATTTTGTAATTTTATTTTATATCAATAAAAATATCATTATTAAATTTTAATAACAAATTCGTAATAATTTTTTTATAACAAATTTAATTACTTTTACCCTTTAGCATCGAAATATTCGACACTAAAGGTAAAAAAGTAATATATATATATTTTAAAATTATATCACCTCTAGCGTCGAAATATTCGACTCTAAATGTCAACCCTTTGACGTCGAAAATATTCGTCGCCAAATACGTGCTTTATTGTTGAAAATTACGATTTTTCGTTGAAATATTTTTGACGTAAAATATTGTACTTTAGCGTCAAATTTTTTTTATTTCGACGCTGATTATCTTTCTCATCCATGTTGATGGTCTTTCTCGTCTACTTTCTAGCGTCGAAAATTTTCGACGCTAATAACCTTTAGCATCAAAATTTTGTACTTTAGCGTCCATATTTTTCGACGCTAAAGACCTTATTTTTTTGTAGTATTTTCTATGAACATTGAATAAAATGCCCAAATACCTTTCTTTCTTTTTTCTTTTTTTTTTTTAAAAAAAATTGAATCAAAGGCTTATATTTATAGGCAATGAATGCTATAAATACTAAATGATGATTAAAATCACTTACAAAATTAGATTATTATGTAATTAAATTATTTTTAATCACAAAATATTCATACTTCGCGAGTGATTTTAGCCGTCTTTTAATTTTATTATCATTTTTCTTTATAGGCCCTTATTCATTGATGAAGTCCTTTTTGAATGTTTGGATTGATCCCTGGATGTAAGGGCTCTTGCCCTTTCTCTCTCTCTCTCTGATATCACTTACAATCCCAATATTTGTTCCTTTTTTGGTTCTTCCTCCGGATTAATCTCTCTCAGAATTTTTTATTATTTGATCACGTGAAAACTGGGACACGTGGCCAATTATGAGAGGGTGAAATATGGTAACTACAAATCCGAGAAAGTAAAAATAGGCTAATCTATATACCAGCTGATGTTTACATTTTCAAAGTTTACCTGGTAAACTTGTTTTTGAAGTGTAGAAGTTCAGCAATGGCTTTCACATACCTGTTCTGGACACTCAACTGCATAGTATAATATTCCGGAAAAACGGGCTAATATCATGGGAATTGAACTCTAGCGTTGTGTAATTTCGCAAAATTATAGGATCACTTCAAGAACACAATCATGTAAGGTACGAAACATAAAATAAATGAAACCACAACGTGTATCCTGCAAAATTAATGGAGGTCAAATGGGCAGCTACTTTCACTCAACATCAGTCACGAGGAAGAATTGATCAACCCTTCTCTGCCTCTAAACTCTAGAATATTCTAAACCAACCCGGTGATCAAACAAGTGATTTAAAAGGTTTAATAGGTTATTAATTTGACCGATTGAAATCGTAAAACCGGATGAGATCATAAATAAATTTAAATAATAAAAAATTTAAAAAATATTAAATTTTAATTTTTGGTTTTTAAAAAAAAAAATTAGGAATCAATTTTTTTCGTTGATTTTAACTAGTTTTTAGGGTTTAACAGGATTGAACTCACGGTCGATTCCTGATTTGATCAGATAACCTACTGGTCCCGTCCAATTATCGAAACATGACTAAACTCACAACAATGCTATTAAATATGAATTTGGATCTATACTGAAATGTATTAAACTTTTAATAATATTTTATTAAATGTGTTTTAGTACCAATATATAATTAAGATTAAATTACTTTTAATTATTGTCTAAAAACTATCAATTACCATTTATAAAAAGCTCAAGCACGAAATCTAGATCCATTAAATATTTTTTCAAACAGTAAGCGCAGAGTTAGGATCTATGCCTATATATTATTATTATCTTCTCCACTTCATCTCCTTTTTACATTCATTTTATATTCAAGCATTATCACCTAAAAAATCAAGGTAATATTTTTTCATTTTCTGATCAGATGGTTGAGGAAGCAGCAAACATAAGCCGTCCAGCTCCAAAACTGAATGAGAGGATCCTGTCATCTTTGTCGAGGAGATCAGTGGCTGCACATCCTTGGCATGATCTTGAGATTGGTAGGTTCAAATAATCCTCATTATGAAAAACGCTCGTATTATATATATGCATAGATAGATGAAGAGTAATGAAGCTAATAAAGTAGCAATGTTTTGCATGCAGGACCTAAAGCCCCCACCATTTTCAACTGTGCATGTCTTCAACTTCAATCAATATATCAAAATGATTAGTGGCGAATGAAATAGTCGCCCTTGTTCAATCTAAAAATTTGTTAAAATATAATTTATAAATTAATCAAAAATCTTATTTATTAATGAGATAATTTTATTTTATCCATCAAAAATATTTATCATTTTTATAAAAATCAAATTTTGCCGCCACAGAATTACGATTCTAGATACGCTACTGAAGGATGCATTGGTAAGCATCTTGTTCTTGAATTAGTTTTATTTTTCAATTGTTTCAGGTTGTTGAAATATCCAAGGGAAGTAAGGTGAAATATGAACTGGATAAGAAAACAGGACTGATTAAAGTATGAACTCATTCTTTTTCTTGTTTGTTATTATGTTTCTTTACATTTCGGTGGTTCTGACAGATCCCTTAAATCTTCAGGTTGATCGGATTTTATATTCCTCAGTGGTGTATCCTCACAACTATGGTTTCATCCCTCGCACATTATGTGATGATAATGATCCGCTGGATGTTTTAGTTCTCATGCAGGTATTTGAACTTTTTACAATTTACAGCATCACTTTCTTCAGAAATTTGATTGTTTCATTGTGACCATTATGATTGTTACAAAGCTCATCTTTAAAAACCCGTTTGTAAAGATAAAATGCTCATAAATTTATATTCTCATTTATATTATTTTATACACTTCACAATCCACATCCACATCCACATCCACGACGACCCATCATATTAAGTAGCTCACACAATTGCAGCTATACTGATTTTATACTTCTTTCGGGGATTGCTCTGATACTTATTATTATAAATTCATGGATATAACTCATTCTTAAAAATAATAAGGAGGAGTTTTCAATGGACTTCTATTATCATTTATATTATTCTATTTAACAAATGTAAGATTTGAAATCCTAACATGAATTTTGTACAGGAACCAGTCCTTCCAGGATGTTTCCTCAGGGCAAGGGCAATTGGACTGATGCCCATGATTGATCAGGTATTCAAATTCAAAGAAACTTTGTAACATTAGACATATCTGCTAGTAACCAATCATTTTTTTTTTTGCTTCTCAATCAGGGAGAGAAAGATGACAAGATAATTGCAGTATGTGCCGACGATCCAGAGTATAAGCACTATACTGACATCAAAGAACTTTCCCCACATCGCCTCACTGAGATCCGCGGTTTCTTCGAAGACTGTATCCTTATCAATTTTGTTTCGCTAATAGTTTGGCGAAATGGGCATTTTCCTATACTTTAGTGAAATGGTTAAAAAATTTCTTTATTTTCAGAAATGGTTACATAAACCCTCAAAGGCCACACAAAAACCCTTCTTTTTTTCACAAATTTTGAGGGTCTATGAATTCCAAAAAGAAATTTATATGATCATTTCTGAAAATAACTGAGTATATGTGTACATTATAACAAACCTTGGGTTCTAGATGTCCTTTTCCTTCACTAATATTACAAAGATAAAGAAATTAAAAGAAAAAAAAAAGTTTAATGGTTACTTAACACAATGCACAGACAAGAAAAATGAGAACAAGAAGGTTGCAGTTAATGAGTTTTTACCTTCATCCACTGCTGTTGAAGCCATCCAGCACTCAATGCAAGTCCATCTTCAAACTTTCAAAACTCAAAAGCTTTCTGGGCAGTTTAATTTTACAACAATTTTTCCACCCGACTGAATTTTTTTGCTTTTTTGCTTTTGGATTTTTTGTTTTTTCTTTTGCAGGGACCTTTATGCTGAATACATTATGCACACTCTGAGGCGATAGATGCTGTATTCCAATTTTCCAATTGTTTTTAGTTTGAGTGAAACCCATCAGTTTAAATAAGTCACATTTCATCAATGATTTTTATAATCGACATATGTTTGATGCTTTTTGGCACTTTGTAATTTTGAATACTGTTTATGTTCTGTTAATTTAAATTAATTTTATAGAAAGAACTTCATTTTTGGATACTTCAATTTGTTATGGTGTCTTGGGTGAAAGTTGCACGCAAGTAAAGTGAAATTGAGAATAATTGTTAGTTTAAGAGGCGTTACCTACCATATAACAATACAATAATAATTATGAGGCTTAGCTTACCATAAATATTAACAATAAAATAAAGCAATGAGACATAAATTTAACGTGGTAAAACCCTCAATGTGAGGGAAACATTCACGGACAAAAGTCGAAGGATTTCACTGTAGTTTAAAGAATTTACAACCTCTCTCTAAACACAATAAGTGAACAATCTCACTCTCTCATAATAGGAGAATTACAACTCTCTCACAAACTCTTAAGAAGAAACAATATTTTTCTCTCTTAGAATACAAAGGATTTGATTGAGAATTAAATGAAACCTCTATTTATAAGCATGAGATTCATTGTGTAAACAAAAATGATAAACTCACCAACACTCTCACTCACAATAATCCCAACCCTCTCACTGTAGCTACAGTGAATTACTGTAGTTCACTGTAGCCACAGTGAGAGGGTTGAGATTATTGTGAGTGAGAGTGTTGGTGAGTATATCATTACTCTTGTGTAAATAATGAATTTTAATTTTTTATTATTTTCTTTTTATGCATGTGGGATCCACCCACGTAATTAATACATTTTTATCTTTAATTATTGTGCACCTTTTGGTGCTTTTTGACTTAAGCACCTTTCGGTGCTTAACAATTCTCCCACTTGTAAATTTGATTGAGAACCAATCAGTTTACACACCATCCGTTCTACTTTACCGTCTTCAAGCTCCTTACGTTTCTGTTAAGGAATAAGAGGATCTAAACCATACAAACTTACCTATATTGATAGACTTGATTATTACATTTGCAAGGTTCTCAACGGTGTGTACTTTCAAAACTTGAAATTAGCGACTTTTTACCGACAGCTCTTACCAAGATTTCGAGGTCATATACGGACTCCAAACGATCCCACGAACGCGCTGGAATTGACTGAATTCCGATCGGAGCTACTGTTCACGTCGATATTACTGTTCATACGTGGCTTCCCTCCCCGTTTCACATGATTCCGGGAACGAATCGGAGAAACCATCGCCACCATCTCGTAGTACTCGTTGAGGGCTTCGATTTGGCGGGTGGCTCGAGTCGTGAATCGAACCGACGAGCCGGAATAGTGAAACCCATCTCACGAGGCTTCTCCTTCTCTTCCTCGCCGATCCAGCCGTCCAAAGAAGTGGCCGGCCTGGTGGAGAAAAAGCTGGCAGTGCCGGTGCACACCGCCGGGGGGGTCGGCTGGCCGTTCGCCGACCACACTTTCTTTTCTCTCTCTTCTCCCTCTCTCTCTCGTTCCTTCTCTGTTTTATTCTTCTTTTTTTTTGAAAAGAAAATCAGTGTAACATCCCGCCTTAGCAGCAATGTTAGCGGCAGGAGACAGGCTAAACCCATCTCCATAAGCCTCTAATTCTAGAAAAATTTCGGCATGATGTATTTGTAACATCATGCAACCTAGCCTATAGCCAGCATCAATTTACAACCTGAAAATAAAATCTCGGCCTCAGGCCGGCATCTCAACATCAATGCAATCTAAGGGCCCAACTAAAATGCGATGCAGACACAAAGACATAATACAACCAGGGCTCCGTGCCCGAAAATACGAATATACAAAAACTTTTACAACAAAAGCATCCGTGCTCAGCACGTCTCATCAATACTCAAATACAATGCTTTTAAACTCAACCTGTACACAAGACTCGACTTTCCCAAGACTTGGTGACTGGCTGACTGCAACGCTGCTATCCGGCTCCTCAAGCTCTAATGTCTGTGGTCGACCGATCAGGTCACCAACCTGCAAAACTCAAACACTGTTGTGGTGTGAGTCATAATGACTCAGTAAGTAACTATGCTCTTTCCTTAAGCGATAAACAAGTAAGTCTGTTTCTTAGTCTTTTAATAATCTAAACTGTTTTTATAATCACACATAATTGCCAGTTCCGAGTGAACTGTAAAACTCTTATCTATGTTCAAACATTACCACTTTGTTACTAATTTCTTTTTCTAAATCATACTCACAATTACATCTTGTTTCCTATTTACACTTTACATATCTATAATATAGTCCTCACATTTTATCATTCCATTTATTATATTAAGTCCTGTTACGTTTCTGCTGCGTTACTCTGATATCTTTCCTCTTTCCTACTTACTCTTTAGTAATCCAGTTTAGGTAATTATTATAACTTCCTTTCTTCTTTTATTTTGAAATATCATCAAATCGGTCATTATAAAATATTATTTCTATTAAACGCTTAACATACTATTATCAACCTTGCATACATGTTTGCGTAACCACATTATTATTGCCCCCGTGTTTCACAAAATGCTTCTCGATGTAAACATACAACGCATACAATCATCAATCATCAATCATATATACAACTAAATGTAACCATGTTATCATGCATCAATGCCATTTAAGCACTTCTAATAACAATCATAAATCATAATCAATATGCATAGTCTGTATATTATGCTCTACCTTAACTTGCCGTGTTTATCCCACTGTAGTCATTCACACACACATATATATATAAGAAATCATGTTATGATACATTAGTGCTTACAAAATACCCATTCTAGGTAAACTTACAATACATACAAACATCAATTTTATGCACATAGATATAATCATGCTATTATGCATTAATGCCCATTATATGCATTTCAAATGATAACCAGAGTGTATGACTTATATGCATGATTTATAAACTAAGCTCTACTCTAACATGCCATGCTCCTATAATGCTTGAAAATCCTTTTCTGAAATATTCTTTTCTGAAAAATCATTTCTGAAAACTTTTTGCTGAAACTCTATTTTTAATTTTTCTTTCCAGAAAATCTCTTTGAAAACTGTATTTGTAGACTGAAATCTGTATCTTAGAAACTGTTTTCTGAAAATCTGAAATCTCAAAACTCCTTTTCTGAAAAACTGATATCTAAAATCTGAAATCTTTTTTCTGAAAACCAAATCTCCGCCCGTAGGTGCATCTCCGCCCGAAGGCGCATCTCCGCCCGTAGGCGCATCTCCGCCCAGGAATGTACCATCTGAGCGCTGAGGATCTAGGAGCGTCCCCTCAGTCCTCCACATGTGCACATGTGTCTAAATCCGTCAATTCCAATTAGTGTACAGCTGGGATGGGTCAAATCCCAAATCCCGAATCCATATGATATCTGTCAATTCCAACTGAATCTCAAGTTACATACTGGGGTAAGTTTTTCCCTCATGCCCCGAAAAACATAAAATCATATTTTGTTTCTCAAAACATTTCCTGAAATACGTTTCTTTCAAAAGAAAGTCATTTAATGCTTTTCTTTAAAAATACTTTGAATTTCAAATTCTTTCTTAACTTTAACTTGATTTCTAAAAATGATAATACACTTGTATGCAT
>SKCR01014603.1:0-33280 GCA_019454045.1 Zanthoxylum bungeanum
CATCCACGATGGAGGAACTAAACACGTGGATATAAACTCATTTTATGATTTTTTTGGTAGAATTTATGGGAGTTAAAAACAAAAATTAATTTCATAGTGGAGGGAGTTAAAAAAATTATAAAAATATAGATTCCCTTCTAAAAATTTTGATTTTGCGTGGACTATGATGATTGTTGAATTTTGACATCTTAAATGATCTAAAGTAGATGCAATTATAATTTAAATGATCTAAAAATAAAATTATTTCAAATTTAATTTTTTTAACAGAAACTTATTTTTTTGATTTGAGAATTCTAATCTATCGTGAGATAAATACATTTTTAGAGAGTTATTTTTATGTCTTTTTTGGATGAAAATAGCTCTCCGTCAGTGGATGCTCAGACTTGGGCTTCATATTCAAAATGAATCACACTAATTTTCAAATACCCACTTGCGCAAGAGCATTAGCTGTTGTTGTTTTTGTTTTTTTTTTTTTTTTGTTTTTTTTTTATAGAAAATTTTAAAAAAACCTTATTTCTCATCCCTAAATATATAAAAATCTTACCTCTTAACTTGTTACTCTTTAATTTAAGAGAAATTATTATTTTTCCACATATTAAATAACATAAGTACCATTTTCATAAAAATTTTGAAATCTTCCATTTTCCACTGAAATTTCAAATGTATAACATATAATTTTCCATAAAAATATTTTCACTTTTATAAATTTAAAAACATATAATGTTCCCTAAATTAAATGAATAATTTGTACACATTTTCACTTTATCTAGTGGAAAAGTGAATAATTTTCGAACTATATGTGAAAAAAAGAATAAATTCAAAATTTTAATGGTAAATAATATATAGGCAATTTATCAGGCGGAAAAAATGATAATTACCCTTAATTTTAAGATTTTAGGTTTTATTAGTCGTTAGTCATTTTTATTAGTCTTTAGTTCTTTTTTATTAATAAAGGGGTTGACATATTTTTTTTTTCTCTCTTTTACCTTTATAAAGCAAAAAATAAATAAATAAATAAAATTTATTCACGCAAATAATATTTTGTTTTATTTTGCTTAAAGAAAAGGGGTGTAAGCCCAAATATATTTAAACCCATTATTTCCCCTTTAGGCACTGAATTTTGAAAGTAATTATTTTTATTTTAAATAAGCACTAAATATTAATTACTATTTAGTTTTGTGTGTGTGGATAAAACCACTTACAGTTACAATGTGATAAAAAATTATTTTCGATATCTTCTTCCTTATTTGGTCCGGACTGGATTCTTATTAACGGAGAGATTATTCATTTAAGTTTCCCTTGCAGTATTTGTAACACTTACGCTCTGTGCAGTGATAGTGATCAAATAGTTTCTATGAAACAATCCCTTGCTAATCCCTTTATCATCAGAGATGATTTTAATGAAGTTCTCAGACTTTCAGAAAGAAAACATAAACATAGGAGACTCTCAGCAAGTTCTATTAGATTTTCAAAAATGATTGAGGATATTGGTTTGGTTAATATCCCATTAATCGGTAGAAAATTCACATGGCGGAGTTCCTTCTCAGCTAGCAGAATTGATAGATTTTTAATTGATCCAAGATGGATTAGTAAATTCTCGTATTAGAAGTAATGGGGACTCCTAAAATGTGTATCTGAATCATAACCCTATTCTCTTGGATACCACCTTGACAAATTGGGGGCCTCGCCCTTTTCCGTTTTTATCAATTGTTGGTTGGATAACCCTAGCTTTCTTCACCAAGTTTGATTGTGGTGGCAGGGATTTGACACTTTCTCCTTTGGTACTAATAGAGTGGTAAAACGATTGTGGCTTTTTTGAAACAAGTTGACTATTTGGAACCGCGAGGTCTTCGAAAATGTGGATTCTTCTATTAATCAACTGGAACATAGTATTGATGAACTAGAAACAATGACTGATTCTTCTTCCCGAACAGTAGATCACATCATTAGAATGGAGTTTCTAAAATTTCAACTTTGGTATAAAGAAAAATCTCTCGAGTCACTTTGGCAACAAAATAGTAGAGCATGTTGTTTAAAGTTGGGAGACAACAACACTAAATGCTTTCACAAGGTTGCTATTGACGGATTCAAGCGAAACTTTTTGGGTTCTCTTGTTAAGAATGACACTCGGATTTTAGATCCCGTGATATCAAAAATAAAGTGGTATCATTTTTTCTTCACTATTTTCGGCCAGACATACCTTTTGGACTTAAAAAGGCTGAATGCAGGTTCATCTTCTTCATTGGAAGGTCCGTTCTCTCTTGATGAAATTAAATATGTTATTTGGGAAAATGATTGGTTTAAGGCTCCTGGATCAGATGGATTCAACTTTAATTTTTTCAAGAAAGCTTGTGATATTATAAGAAAATATGGTTCAAGAGTTCTATGCTTATGGAAAACTTCTCCTAGAAAATAACCATTCGTTCATTACCTTGTTCCGAAAGTAGATAGCTTGACTTTTACTTAATAATTTATAAAATCATTGCCAAGCTCCTATCCAACCGAATTCGGATTGTCCTGGGGGAAGTAATTGGTTCAGCTCAGTCTGCTTTCCTTAGGAAAGGTAGACAGATTCTGGATGGTATCCTCATTGGCAATGAGGTAGTCGATTGGGTTAAGAGACATAATGAGAGCGGTATACTCCTAAAAATAGACTTTGAGAAGGCACTCGACTCTATCTTTTGGGATTTTATTGATTTTTCTCTATAAAGTATTGGTTTTGGCTACCGCTTGAAAGGTTGGATTTCTTAATGCTTATCAACAGCTAGCTCATCTGTATTAGTTAATGGCTCCCCTACTCACTAATTTCCCTTAGGAATAGGTTTTCGGCAAGGTGATCATCTTTCCCCGTTTCTTTTCATCATTACAGCAAAGGGCCTTAATATTCTTATTAACAAGGCTAAGGAGCTTAATTTGATCTCAGGCATTGAGGTGGGTCAGGTGAGTTTTGTTATCACTCATCTTCAGTTCGCTGATGACACACTTATTTTTCTAGTAAAGATCTTGATTCCTTACTCAATCTGAAAATGATTCTTCACTGTTTTGAACTTGTTTCGACCCTCAAAATCAATTTTCAAAAAAGTTCAATAGATTGTGTTGATGGCGATCTCCAATTGGCAAATAATGCGGCGACGATTCATAACTGCAAATGCTATTCTTCACATTTTAAATACTTGGGTCTCCCTATTGGTGGCAATCCAAAGAGAAATGTTTTATCTGATCTGGTTATTGAAAAAATCTAGATGTGTCTGTGCGAATGGAAGAACAAGTTCTTGTCCATTGGAGCATGTTGACTCTTTGAAAATCCACAGTTTCCATCCCTTTGTTGTTTTTATATTCGTCTTCAATATGCCGAACAATGTCTTCAGCAAAATATAAAGTATTCTCAGAAGTTTTTTTCTAGACTGGGTCATATGATAGCAGAGTTCTATGAAAAGTAAAATAGGAAGAGATCAGTAGACCATTTAAATACGGGGGATTGAGGGTTTGGATTTAAAATCCATGAATCGTGCACTTCTATTCAAATGGCTTTGGAGTTCGCTAATGATGTCAATTCTCTCTGGAAGTATCTCATATGTCACAAGTACGAAGGTAATTATTTGAACTGGTTTCCAATTCCTTCTTCTCGGCGGTCCTTTGTTTGTGCAGGAAATACAAGGAATCAGCACCTAACTTTAAATGATGGTAAGAATTGGTCTCAATTTATTTCTCTCAGTATCGGGAATTGCCTTCGAATTCAGGTTATTAGCTGCTGCCAACTCACACTATAATTGTTGATGGTGTTTTCAGGCACTATGATATGTAAAACAGCACAACGAGGATATAAGGGTAATTCCCTACTTGGGTGAGATCGCTGAATCCAACCCGACCACTTTGCAATAAAAGAACAAGCACCTTACGGTTTCAAACCGACCACAACAGAAATAGACCGAGCACTTTATAACCGACAACCGATCACTTGGGTTCAGATAGCCGGGCACTATCAGGTCGACAGCAGCATTCTTGATGTTTTTCATTCGAATAAGCAAACTTGATGTTTTTCATTCGAACGATCCGAAAGATTATTTGAACGAGAACATTTCTGTATAACTCATTTGAAACCTCGATGCATCAGCATAAAATAATATTTCAAAAACCCTAAATTTTTTTTTTTTTTTAAATCCAATACTTACATAAGAGGCATTGAAATTGAAATTCAGACTATTGAACTTGAAATTGATACATATTTCATATTCAATGTTAAAAGTTTCAAGTTCAATGGCTATAGTTTTAACTTCAGTGTTCTCAATATAGGTACCGAAAGATAAATGAATTCGATTCGTTTAATAAACGAATTATTGAGCAAATATTTAATAAACAAATTGGATCATTTTGATTCATTTATCATATGAATTAATTTTTTGTTAAACCTATATCCACATTAATGTGAATATAATAAAATAAACAAATCATGTTTCCGCTCCTAATTAAAGTACCTATCTCGAAATACGGTGGGGCTAATAATTGTCTTCTTTTTTCCTATAGAGCGACATGAAGTGATGTGCCAATTTTGTAAGAGAGATTCAGTTGTCAATTTCAGAGCTACTTTTGGTAGGTGAAGTGCTAAATGTGAATGTCCCCACTAACTCTAAATTCCTCAATAAACTTGGCTATGTTATGGTATTTGTATGTGACAGCTATCATATCTCATAATGGGAAATTCAAATATTTAATTAATATCATAATTAATGAGGGGCTATCCTACTGGTTAAACTGTTTGCTCCATGAGATCTAGGGTTTCGAGCTCTCATGGACAACCCTAGTAAATTTCACCCAAATTTTAGGTCCTGCACACTCTAGCCCAAAACATAAAAAGCTTTTAACATAAAATTTCAAAAACATTAAGCAATTATATATTTCCAGCTACTCAGACAATAAAGAATCTGAACTGAAAATGATAAAATGCAAAGCCTATTCTTATTTATAGTCTGATCAAATATGGATTTAAGAGGTGCATTTGCAGTTTCAAACAAGTGTGTGTAGTTTAGGACATGATTGATTGGCACAACAATAATAAAGCCGTAAAAGGGCAGTTCAGTGTAGGGGTGACAATTTGGGTCATGATTCATTTATTTATTCGATTTGATTCGCTTTAAAATGAATACGAGTTTGAAAAAATGGATTCGTTTAATAAATTGGTCAATAATAAACGAATCAAATACGAATTTAAGCTCATTGATTCGTTTATTCGTTTAGGATTCGTTTTATTATTTTTATTTACTAGTTCTCGTTAATTTTCAATTAAGATTCGAGAAATTACAGTTAATTACCATAGAAAAAAAATAATATTTTCGATATATGGTGATGTATTTTTAGTAAATATATTAATTACATATTTCATATGTATATATTTATGAAGAATTAATGTAAATCAAGTGTGGTAAATTATTTTATAAAATGATATCATGACTAAACGAATAAACGAAGATTCGTATTCGATTCGTTTAATAAACGAATCGAATACGAATCATGATATTACGATTCGTTTAATAAACGAATCGAATACGAATCCATCACATTTTAATTCGATTCGTTTAGGATTCGATACAAATTCGATTTACATCCCTAGTTCAGTGTACAAAAACTCTCGTTATTGTTGAATCTCAAAAAGGTCGTATCTTTATTCTCCTTACAAAGTAAATAAATTATTTTCAAGATTCTAATCATTGAAGCTAAGTCATAATGAAATAATCTTTATCACGGAGGTGATAGTTATTAGATGCTCAGAGATTTGAAAATGATATTTAACCGTAACCGCAATGAATGGCAAATCGCTTACCATTTACAGTTTATATAACACTTAGTCACATACAAACACTGTAAATAAAACCAGGGCTCTCCAAAGCAAAGATAACATTTTTTTTTCCAGTGGCAGAACCAAAAAAATTGTATTATATACTTTAAGTTGTGTAAAAATATTTTCATTATTACAAACATAACTAAATAAAGCTTTCAAAATTTTGAGTGATATATTTAAAAATTGATAATTTTTTTTATTTTTTTTATTTCTTTTTTTTATTAACTAGGATATATGCCCCTAAGGGGCATGGTCTGACTAATGATTTTCAAGTAGTTCTATTTAATTTTTCACTTGGATTCGAATCTTAGGGTCTGTAAGGGAACAAAAAATAAATTTAAACAATGTCTACTCTCTATCTTTAAAAAAAATTAACGAGGATATATCACAAATTTATTATCGAATTTTTTAGTTAAAATTTTATGAAAATTATCAATCGTATATCCAAAAATTGACATGTTATTAAAAGTATATAGATATTGAAATTTTATTCACTGATCCATCAAAAAATACAAAGTGTATCGCATTTTTATCAAATTTAGATATATGATTGAAATATGTGTCAAACATTAGGTATGTATTTGATATAAAATAGGTGGACGTTTGTTACGGTTTTGATACACATTATAATATTTAGGTAGATCAGTGAATAAAATTTTAAGATTTTTATACTTTTGATAACATGCCAAACATTGGATATACGATGATAATTTACAAATCTTATTATGTTGTTTTATAAACAAACTAGTTTTTGCCCGTGCCTACGGCACGATATTACAGTATTTGGCCGTGCCTACGGCACGGTGTTACAGAATTAAATGATTTTATTTTTTAATTAAATGATGCCCGTGCCTACGGCACGGTGTTACAGTATTTGGCCGTGCCTACGACACAGTGTTACAGTATTTACCCGTGCCTACGGCACGGTGTTACATAATTAAATGATTTTATTTTTTAATTAAATGATTTTATTTTAACTTTCTATTTTTTAATTTGAAAATTTTTGACCATTTCCATCAATCAATTCACTCTATTTCCTCCAATTACCAATAAAATGATCTGGGCCGTCAATTAAGCCACATAAAGAGAACCGTTGGATACACTCTCTTTCCTCCAACACCATTCTCCTTTATTATATAGATATTGCTATCACCTCTTTAGTATTTTTAGATGTTTTAGAAAACAAATTAATAAGCATCTAAAAATAGATAAAAACTAAAAATATAGCAAGTTTGCAAATTTGTGCAGTGATGAAAACCGAGAAATTTAAAAAGATAATGATATAAAATACTAATTAAATCAGATTTTTATAATATGTAAAGTACCTAATTATAGAATATATGAAACAATTCCTAAGGGGCCAGTTTCATGAACTTCTTATTTTACATATATAGAAATAGAATTACAAATATTAATTATTTAGGAAATATTTTAAAGGAGCCAAATTCAAGCCAGTGGTGACCATGGCCTATATATGCAGGCTTGAGCGTAATTCTGCCTCTGAATTTAAATTTCTTCTTTAAATATACATCATCACCCCATTTAAATCCAAATTAAATATATCTCGTATGATTTGAACTCGTACAAGAGTTTAGCCAATTTAATTATTCTTTAGAGATCCAAAGCAAGATAACATAACGAACAAGAAATAAGCAAAAAGTCTTACTATCCATTTCCATTTCAAGATGAAAGCAACTGCCTCCAAATAACATGATTATCAATTTAAGGTTTGCATTTATGAAATTCAAGATTTGCAAAAAGAAAAAAACTTTCATTCTGGTATTAGGTACTTGAACTAGGCAACCTCACAGCAATTAAAAAAAAAAAAAAACTGGATCAATGAATTTAAATTTAACCAAAGAAGAGGAACAGTATCTTCATTCCAACGATGATGCAGCTCCCACCATCCTATAAGTGCCAACCCTGTCACGGGGAATCAACCGTAGCTCGGAACCATGTTTGAGGAAGACACGGTTATGTTTCAAATAAACTGATTAAATTCAATATACTCTAATCCTCAAAATGGAAAATCGACTTATATAAGCATATTGAAATTCGCTTCGGATTAGCGTTCAAATAGAACTTCTGGTCATTCAAACATTTTGTCCAAGGTTTTTCGTTCGAAGCTTGTCCTTAGGCGTTCGAACATAATTTCTGGTCATTCGAACATTCTATCTAGATACCTTTTTCTTCTAACGGAATTTTGGATTGTTTGAAGAAAAGCATCAGGTATGTGTTCTTGGAATAATTGTTCAAACCTCGTTATAACAGGATCGCAATATGTGAAAAAATATCTTCTAATTGATGATACACATCCTTATATCTAATCGTATATCCACATGATCTTGTCCAGATATAATCAATTTACTAAGAATTAAATATTATAACATAAAGAGACTATTTAAGTAATCTTATAATATCTTATCTATTTAATATTGTCATCTTAGTCTGATAAGTGAGAATTATACACACTTATTCTCGCATCTTCAGTTTATTATTTTGTTAGATTTTATATGTAATTTAATGTATTTTGGAGTTGTTTGGTGTTTTGTTAATAGGAAGCATTAAAAACGTGGATTCTGGACTATTATACGAGTTTTGAGAGCTTATGGATACGACTGAAGCACGCGAGGAAAACAGAAACGAAAGGAACCAAGTCATCCTGAAATTAAGGCTGGCGTCGCGGCGCCAAGGACGCTCCGTACAAAATTCCAGGGGATTTGGCGCCGCGGCGCCGGAGCCACAACTAGGATCCAAGATCACAGCCTAAGACAAACAACCTAAGATATACTTATAGTTCCTCGTCTCCCAGTAGAATCAAACTTATCTGAATTCGCTGATCTTCAATTTGAAATTTCACTGTTCATGGGTTCTGTGGCAATTCAAAAAATGACTTATTCAAAGTCTAGAAGAAAGAAAACAAGGTCATCCAACACAACATAGCATACGTGGCTTAATTTGGCTTCTTCCTTTACGTGGATCCAGCTTTTGGTGCAGAGGGAATTCGACAACTTCCCTATTTTATGCTTTATAAAAGTTAATATCTGGTCCTTTATCCTAATGGTAATATGCGGCCAGCCCTAGGGTTTCCGGATTTTGTGACACCGCTCCTTCTATACTCATAGATCTATGTTTCTGCGTGTGTCTTCTTTTTAATAATAAGGATACTTCAAAGGGCGAAGCACATCATCTATTAGTATGTTTCTGGCAAAGCTTACCATTTGCCATTGGGTTAAGGAAATTTCTAAACCTTCCAGCAAGGTTAATTTATTTTCATAATATTCACCCTAAACATATAGGCTAAAGAGTATATTAAATTATTACAAATATATTCTTTCAGAATTAGAAAGACACTCTTAAATCTGAAGCCTAAATAAAAAGATATTCCATCAAATAGGAATATATGTCATATTTAAGATAAATCATACTCTCACAATATAAGACAACTTTCACAAAAAAAAAATGTTAATATTTTAATTAGAGAATAAGTACCCTAACATAAAATATAGACATCAAGGTGGATCCAAGTCTTTCGTAAAACATAAGAAGGAAATGATATATTAAATATTTTATACATTATTTTTATATACTTTTATGGTTGATATCTAATAATTTATTTTTTTATTATTTATATTATAGGTTAAAAGATTTGGACACACTCCATGACGAATTTCTTTTTTCACGATTGGAGTATGTGTAAAGATTGGAGCAATGATAAAGTTAACGAAAGATATGTAAGTACTTTTTTTATAATCTATTTTACTTATATAATATTGGTTTAATAATAATCTTACTTTAGATATTGAAATATGAAGCTGAATCATATTGTTTCGATTCTCTCATTGAATTCATTAATCACTTCCCATTGACAAATGATTCATATGTTCTAATCGACTTGGATCATCAGTTTGTAAAGTAAATTAAAATTAGGCAAACAAGTTTTTAGATGATCAACTTGAAGTGTTTTTGAAATAATTTTAGCAATACATGAACTTTCCTATCACCAAAATATATATGTAGAGTAACTTGAATAATGCCATTTTGATTCAAATGCATTTATTGTTAGAAAGTATGTGATAAAATCAATTATGGATGTAGGGTAAATAAATAATTTTCTTATAATAAATATTATTATTAAAATAAAGGCAGTTATTTTTTTTACATATTATTTATATCTATCTATATCATATGTGTATGTTCAGAAATTTATGTCAAACTAACATCGTTATCCCAATGGAGTTTGAGATCATGAGAGTTAATGATGTTTATAGAATAAATCTTAAAATATGTTCTTGGT
Source organism: Zanthoxylum bungeanum (assembly GCA_019454045.1). Taxonomy (NCBI): domain Eukaryota; kingdom Viridiplantae; phylum Streptophyta; class Magnoliopsida; order Sapindales; family Rutaceae; genus Zanthoxylum; species Zanthoxylum bungeanum. Next base: position 10,134 of record SKCR01014603.1, read on the forward strand.
CAGATAATTATTGTACGGGGCAATAATATAACATGACCAATATTGTTGTATGTCTCCTAAGATTAACATCGAACACAACCACAAAAATGAATGATCACATAGTAACGTTATCTTAGGTCATTGATCATCGTTATAATACACTAGTGTCATCATGTCATCTGACCAGCGATGTGATTCCGACTTGTATGGAAGTTATCATTATTGGGGTTTTAGAAAGGGCACAGCGGAAGCACGCGATTCGGGAGAAATCGTAACTTTAAAAAGTTTAAAACTTACTAAATAAATTATTCAATATTCAATATGAATAATTCATTCATATTTCACCTAAACATTTATTCGATATCAAATAACGATATAAATTATTTAGAAATACTACGAAACCTTTTGCAAAAACGTTTTTCCGTAAAATAACATAAAACACGTTCTTGTCCGAACCGACCAAAAATACATACGGAGGCTGCCCAAGTCAGCCCCAATAGTACTTGGGCAGTTTATAGGCTGCCTGAACAGTGACCAATTCACTGTTTGGACTAGGGGTGTGTATCGGTCGGTTCGGTCGGTTAATCCTTGATTTTTTAACCGTAACCGAAATTTTCAGTTAAATAAAAGTGTGACCGATTTAACCAATTTATGACACATAACTATTGACCAATTAACCATTATATTTCGGTCGGTTATGGTCAATTCGGTTATTAACCAATCCAATAAATTAAAATTTAATATTTTATTATAATTTTTAATTAGTAAAATTATATATGATGTAGGTCGGTTCTACGGATTTTTTCGGAACGTTTCAACCAGTCGGACCACTGACGCATTAAATTTTTTGGATCACTAATTCAATCACATATCCGATTCTAAAAATACTGATTCTAACTAACATTTGATTAAATATATCTATATTTAATTACATGTGAGAGAAATATTTTTTAAACCCTTGATGATTGTCACGGCCTCAGCTTTGCTTCAAAACCTGGCATGTTAGAAATTTTAAGGGTCACGAATCCACCACGATGTAAAATCTACACATTTGAAATTTTATGTATTTTTACCTTTAAATTCTTGAGAGAATTAAAAAGAGTCAAAACCAAGCTATTAATGCAGCTTGTCATTTGAATTTTATCAATTTTATTTTCGGGTAGTATAATCAAATCAATATAACTACAACTAATTGAGAGTTTACATGCAGACTATCTTAACTCTAAAAAATTAAAGGATTCGCACGCGCTAATATATATATATATATGGTTTAATTTCGGTTAATCGGTCAGTTCGGTTATACGAATCTCATAATCGTAACCGAATCAAATAATCAAAAAAGTTAAAAATTTTAACCGCAATAACCGATTTAACCGAACCGTAATAAAAAAATGAGTCGGAACGGTTCGGTTAATCGATTAAAACCGATTAATGCACACCCTTAGTTTGGACAGCGGACACCGGTAAGCCCGAAACTCACCCGGTAACGTCGTTTTAACCGTTTTCGCATATTTTAACTCCGAAACAATTTCCGACAATTGTTCCAATGCCCAAAAAACATCCATTACATTCATACGACATACTTTTCATCACCAAAATCACGGAAATTCCATATCTGATTTGGTAACAAAAAATATCATTTTTCATGCTTTAAATTCAATTTTCTCAATATTAATCATATTAATACTTACACCAACCAAAGTCACCACAAATGAAGAACTCAAGAACAATTCTTGGAGTTACAAGAGTGGTCATAACACTCTAGAATGGCAACAAGTCATCAAATGATAAAATTGAACTAATATTACACTAATATTATTCAATCTAACTTCACACATGCATCTAGCCTCCAAATCTATCCTCTAAATCAAAAAGGCCCAAAATATAAGAAAGGAAGAAACCCTAGAACTTGTCAAGATGTTCAAGAACAAGAAACAAACTTTCTAAGTTTAAGAGTTATGAATATTACCTCCAAATCTCCTAATTTCCTTAAAATTTTTCTTGATTTCTTCACTTTCTCCTTGTTTCTTCAAACAATTTTTTGGGTGCTTTCATGGAGATGGGTTTCGGCCATGGGAGCTTATCATTTAAAAAATAAAATTTTCTAACTTTAAATAATGGTCCAAACCGACTTTAAAAAGGGGAAATAGTATTTTGGTCATTTGGTCAATTAATCTAATTAAATAATAATAATAAATTTTAAGTTAACAAACCCAATTTGTAAACTTTAAGCTTAATAGAATCATGCCACATGTAACCAATAATAATAAAAAATATTGCATAACAATTATGTAATATGGAAATAATTTAATTATCTAGATATTTAACATTTAAACATCTAAATAATTAATTAATGCGATCATTATTATATATGTATTTTTATTTACATTAAATAACAAATACATATATTAATGACATGTGTCAAAGTCTCATTTGACAATTAATTAATATGTATCTAATCAAATTTTGTATCAAATACAAATACATATTAATTATTAATTGACCAAAATCCCTTATTGCATGTATTTTCATTTAACCGTTTAAACGATTCGAATTAACTAATTAATCCGGTAAAGTATTATGAATAATATGTATTATTCATAACGCGTTACCCAAGTGCTCAACAAGTACACTTCATATTGTGGGATTCTCTAAGTTTAGGTTTATCCGTCACGAAATCTAATTTCGTGTCCATAATTCACCCACTCATGAATTATGACGACCACGAATAATCTCTCTAAACTATGCAAGTCAAGGTCATTGCGTACGTATAATCCCTCGGTCACAAGCTATCAATATTATACCGGAGATATAGATAAGAACGTTAAATCCCTAAGGTAAAATATAGTCGACTTTTAAATTTACGATATCCAATTAACACTCGGAACTCGCTTCCGATTCCGAAGTATACAACGACCATGGATTTACTAGATCGCAAATACGTACATGATACATATGCCCTGTACATGGGACTGACAAATTCTATCTGATACTCACAAGATATCATGAGCATTAGTCCACACCCAACGAACAGGCGGAGGTCTGATCTAAATAGATCGGTGACATGACTGCCATTAAAGTGTGGAGGATATCTCATATATCCACAGTGGTATCTCAAGTCGAAGGACCACTATGCTACTCGACTCGAGAAGATTCCTATTGACGTTGGTGTACCATCTATTAGGAAATCTTCGATGAGTCGTTCAGTGTTTATCAAATAAACACCTACATGTCTACGAGTCTTCCGAGACTCATGGTTTATTGGGATAAACCATCGGATCAAGTCACGATATACGACATGTACTGGTCTCAGCGGATTTTACTAACTGACCCGTGTTAGTAAATCCTTACTAGAAACTTTATTTGAGAATATACAACTTATAGTGATGCTTCCCAATATCAATTACAAACTACATTGTAATTGCGCACTACGTTGTAAATCTTAGGGTCTTTGTCTAATATATACATATCGCTAAATCATATTTAGTTTCAATCTAATTGAAATTAGATCGAATACGTATATAAAAACAAGAGGTGCTACCATTAAGTAAGCAATATTATGGAAAAAGGAATTGTTCGTATTCATGAATCAGACATAAATACGATCCGGATTGGCACTCCGAGCATCAACCCTAACAATCATTATTCTCTAATATGATATCATTCGACTAGTCAGTCTTATGAAAAGTATTGGATGGTTTTGAATGACTAACGTACGAAGTCAAATGCGAATCTAGATGGGATCCAATGGTTTTGATCATGAAAGCTAGAGATGTTCCAAGGAAACTATATATGAAGAAGTCATTGGCCAAAACATGATATCTAATGGATGTCAATTCCATATATGTGAAGTTTAAAGTAATATATGACATTACAGACTTGAACTATCCATGATCCGTGTTTGATAAAGAATATAAAATTAGAAGGAATGAGATGACGTGTTCGAAATGTATTTTTTCATGTTCATGTGTTTTCTCACTTCATTCATCAGTTAGGGGCAATGACATACTGCTAGGTGTTTACTTATGGTCTATGGGGTGTCATAAGATGAAATATTAAGAAGTTCATAATTTTCCACTGTTACTCGATAATGAACTTATGATGGCCGCACTTCATATACTCTTCAAAAATATAACAAATTCAAAGGATGTTGATCAGTAAAAAGATAATGTAAAGATTTTGGGATTTTTTTTTTGAAATTTTTTTTTTCCAATTAAAATGAATTTTCTAATATATGATATTAGAATATTAATAATTTAATAAGATTAAAATATATTTAATGGAATATTAATTTGGATTTATTATTTAAATAAGTATTAGATATTTATTTAAATATCAATGTATATTAAATTAATTGTCAATTAAATAAACTAATAATTGATTAATTAAATCAATCAATTAAAAGCCTAAAATAATATTTAATCTAATAAGCTTTAATATAGTGGGCTATCATCCTAAATAATCAAGTCCCAATTAGAATATGTATTATGAGGATTCTTTCATAAACAAGCTTGGAAAATCTTGGGAAGTATCATTAATTGATTAAGTTTGATTTGGAAAGGGATTTTTGAGTATCCTAAGCATATTAGGACACAAGACGCCACTTCCCCTCTATAAATAAAAGGGAATTTCGACCAAACCTGGATCAAGCCTCTCCTTTCCATATTATTCAATGCCTCCACATCTTAAGAAAAGAAAAAAGTTTTCTTATTGATCTTTCATGTGGGAAAATTTATTTTATTGAAGGGACTAATGTGTCAACTAGAGGCGTAACGCTTGGTACGCTATATCAAAGGGAAAAGAAGAAAAAGTCTTCAAACGCCACAAAGAAATCACAAAGGAGGAAACTTGGTGATGTTTCTTAAACCCTAATATTTTTATATGATGAATGCATGCTTATTTATATCTTGATATATTTATTATATTAGTTTGATTAATATATATTTACATATATGTGTATATGTTTGTTTTGTCAACAACAACATAACAACAATCTTAATTGATTTTAGGATAAAATTTTAATATCCAGTCGTATGGATGGTTCCGCATTAACCCAAAAATGCAATAGTGGTATCAAGGCTTTGGGGTTATTTTATTTTGAAGAAAACAAAGTCAAAAAGCATGTTTATGATTCACTAAAATACTTTCTGATTAGGCTATTATTTTATGTGGATAAAATAATTATTTTACGCTAAAGTTTCTTGTGGAGACATTAGACATAGGGCCTAACAATTCTGCAAAATGTCAACTCAATCAAAGTCCGGAAAGCTCAGGTTTTTAGAGAAAAACACTAGTGTATTACATTAGGTCTGTAAGGGGATCGCATGGTGTAACACCCCGACAGAGACAGGATGCTACCGGCAGGAGACACGATTGACCCATCTCCATAAGCCTCTGAATTTATCGAAAATTTGACATGATGTATCCTAAAATTGGAAAACCTGGATCACAGTCCAGCATCAAAGGGAATCTAAGAAGACTTCAAACAAATAAAAGGACCTCAGGTCCACACAAATCTCATCAAAATCATATCTTAAGGGCTCTACCCACGTCATCTATCAACACTCTAGGGCATCTGTGCCCACCACATCATAAAATAATCAAAACATTTACTAATATATATACAAACAGCGTACTCAGCACGACAAATAAAGCAATAGCCAAATATCTTAAACTTCTTAAACTTCTTAAACTTCTAAACTTCTCCCAGGACACTTGCGAGGGTGACTATGGCCTAAGTGATCCGCGTCTCGAGCATGACTTCCAAAGCTGAAGTGGTTGACCCATCTGGAAGCAACCCTGCAAAACTAGCAAATTGATTTGGTGTGAGTTTTAAAAACTCAGTGAGTAACCATGCTAGTATTACAACAAACAAGTCAAACATATCAACGGATTAACCGAATTACTAAATTGTTATAAGTTCGAAATTATTAGCTTGTTATTATCCTTTATTCTTAGCCCATGTCAAATTTCATATTAACATGTCTACATATGTGTCAATCTCATGGCTAACATTCAAAGCATACAAAGCAAAGCTCAAATATCATAGAGTATATCGTAACATCAATCTCAATTCAATCACATGAAACATGAAGTCAAATATTTATTATTTATCACAAATATCCATATTTGAAATATCATCAAATCGACAAGTTAAACAAACTTTCTTCATTTTGAAACAAACTCTTTCAATTCAATGCAAACTTCCTCAATGGCTTAACATTCAGGATTCATAAGCATTTACATATACCATGGCACACCTCTCTTATATACATGTAAAAATAATTCCCAAGTTTACATATATACATACACCAATAACAACTTAACAAACATGCTTTATAACATCTAATACTTACATTAGCTTTTAAATTCATTCATTCATTCATTTCATATAAGCATACACTATCCATATATTCTACGAGTTCTACCATACACATACATACACACAGTCACATTTACAATTATCATGCAACCAACCATAAAAGCACATATAACAATTAATACATCAAATAACATACCATCAAACAATACATACATATGGTTGGCTTACTCATACAATGCTCGTACGAGACTCATTACCTATTTTAGAATATGTATGAGATGAATTTAGTCCGAACGGATTCCTAACCAGCTCGACTACTATACTATGAGAATATCAAGTAATTAAACATACATACATGAACACATATCACGTGACACAATCTCATCACACGATCTCACATACACAAGCATATACATGTCAAACAGTGTTTATCATCCGATATACATACATATATACATCATGTCACGACCCCCTCCCTAGGGCGGGCCCAACCCTAGAAAGAGGTCCGCGATCAACTTCAGCTCGAGCAAGCTATATGTCAAACCCACCATTTGATTTCATACAATAATACATCATAAATTTCAAATACATGGAATATACATAAAAAAACATGGTTTACAACACATGTCTTAATAATATACAACTGACGACTCAAATGTCTAGACCAACTCGAAAATACAACTGTGGCACGTGGATCCAAATCTGGTACTGCTCCTGTTATTCTCGTGAACTACCTGAAATGTTTGGGGGAAGAGGGGAGTGAGCTTAAAAAGCTCAGCAAGTAAGCACTCATTCTCTCAACATGACCTCACCAACAAAATAAGTATATATATATAAGTATATATATATATAATATAAGTATATATATATATATATATATATATATATATATATATATATATATATAAAATATAATATATGAAAATAGCATATATTATAATATCATCTCATACAATCATCCCACAACAATACAAACATCCATCAAACATGGTTGCTAATCCGGGCTAAGTATAATAGTGGATTGAAACCAATGAGAGAGTACCTCATCACAACTCTCATGGCTTCCCACCATATCAAACCAGTGGAAGTGTACCTCATCACAACTCCCAAGGTTTACCATCAAATCAAAAACCAATGGGAGAGTATCTCATCACAACTCCCAAGGTTTTCCATAATCTCATACCACCTGATGTATCATCACATCTCATCTCCGACCACTATCATACAAAACCCGGCTGCATAACACAACAACACACATCATCCAATACAATCACATCTCACATCCAATCCATCAATCTCATCTCAATAATCATGATTTCATGTTTATCATGCTTTCAATATCTCAATATTATATCTCAACAAAATATATTTAATATAAATATATAATTATAATATACCATTATATTTATATATACCGACTCTCACAACAACCAACAATCATCAAACAATATGTTAAGAGAATCACCACAGAGTGTACTTACCTCTATCCATGCAAAAGCTCTGAATAAATCTATATCCTCGCCAAGAATCTGAAAAATGTAAAATTACGATAAGGTCCCTCAATTATCCAAAATTACGATTTTACCCCTAAAGTTTCTAAATTTCCGTTTTAGCCCCTAAACTTTTCTAATAAGCCCAAATAGTCCTACAATTCGTAAACATTACTATTTAACCCATAATTAGCAGAATTTATAATTTTACCCTCTTAATTATGCAAATTTACAATTATGTCCAAAACTTTCCAATTCTATCATTTACACCCCCAAAATGATAATAATCACATACCGAGCTCCAACGATCTCCAAACCTCTCAAAGAAAGATCCACTGGTCAACAAACATCTCAAGGATCACAGCGATGGCTTCGGAACTTGCTGATACGCTTAACGAGTCAAGCGGGCCCCACAAACGAAAATCAGACCCTACTACCAAAAATTGGGTCCCACAACCAGATACTATCAACGGTGAATATATATACCAAAACGCTCGTATTATCGAGAGCAACAATCTGATGCGATCGTACGCCGATCCAACGGTCGGATCTCAAATTCCAGTAATATTCTCGAATTGTCGGTAATTATAAAATGGAAAATAACCCAAACGATGTCGGATCTCGAAGTGACCACTGCCGTTGGAAAGATCTCGGCCTGAGAAACACTCACTCGCCAGAGGTGGCCGTCAAAAGTGACCGGAGATGGCCGGAAATTGCAGAAGAAACGGCGACGTATCGCTCCCTTCCAGCGGCGCGTGGAGGCGCGTCCGGCGTCCTTTCGGCTCGTGCTCGGCGGATCTGGAAAGCTGACGACGGCAGCTTTCAGGTGGTCCGGCGCGTGGCGGCTGATGGCCGGCGGTGAAGCGGCAGCGGCGGTTTGAAGTTGGCAGAGTATTTGGAAGAAAAAGAAGAAAGAGAAAATAAAAGAAAAGAGATGGGAGAGAAAGAAAGGCTGAGAGAAAATGGGAGAGAGAGAAATTTTTTTTTTTTAGCAAACACGTGTGCCTCTCTATCTCTTTTAAAATCTCTTTTCAAAGTGAAAAGAGTCAAAAGTATTTTTTTTTTAGCCACACAGGAGTCCCACTGCTATATAATCTTCACACTTTTTTTTAAAGTATTACAATCTACCCACCTTACAAAAATTTCGTCCCCGAAATTTCTCAATCCTCAAATGGTTCTGGATATTTCTCCTTCAAATCCTGTTCATCTTCCCAAGTCGCATCCTGAATGTGATAATTAGTCCACAAAACCTTTCCAAAAGAAATACATCTGGATCTCAACTCTCGAATCTTTTGATCTCTGATCTCCACGGGCTGATCTTCGTATGTCAAGCTCTTGCTCAGGCACAACGGTTAACTTTCTAAAAGGTGACGATAGTCTGGTACGAACTTCGTTAGAACGAATATACGAATCACTTTATGAATCCCTTTCTAATCCCAATGGTAATGCTATATGATACGTCATTATTCATTATTAATTATTTTTTTTTTAAAATCTCTAAAGAACCATTACAGCTCGAAGAAAACATTCTCTTCCGGCCAAACCTCAATGCTCCCTCCCAATAAGAAATTTTTCAAGAATACTGTAGCCCCAATTTGGTACTCGAGATCATACCCCATACTGTTTACCAAACTCTTCTATCGATTCTACTCAACCAACAGTCTCGCTCGGATTAATCTGATCCTTTCAGATATCAAATCCACCAAGTCTGAGCCATGAATCTGTCTGTCTCCAATCTCGTCCCAACAAACAAAAGTCCTAAATCGCCTCTCTCGTAAATCCTTAAATGAAGTCATGTCGATTCTAGTCAAAAAGAATTTTTTTTTTAGCCACACAGGAGTCCCATTACTTTTTTTTTTTAAAGTATTACACATCAAACATATGAACATACCTATTACTTCGAATTCTGATACCATAGCCTTTAACAATCTTCATGTTTTTTTATTTATCAATCAAATATACTTTGTTTCCAGAATTCTTATCAGAAAAATTCATTCATAAACACATCCATTCGCACACGTACTTTACATATTCAAAGAGCTTAACTTATACCAATTTAAAAATCATGATTTGTTCCATTTACCGATTTCGTATACCCAACCTATACATATTTTAACATCATATGCATATACGAATACATGCTCATATACTTATACATGCTTATACATATACTTTTACATACTCATACATTTACATATACGTATACATATCGTTACCGATTCTTACACTTTTATACATCCATATATCCACACAAACATTGAGCTCATTCCATATCTTACTTCATATCATATCAATAACAAAGTTCCATACCTGTGGTGGTTGATTATTCTAACCATGCATAACCTCGAACTTGTTTTCAAGAATATCTCTTATATATTCTCGTTTTATCCTAAACACTTCATTCATATATATCTACAACACCAATCAATTATTCAAGCACTCATCGCATGAGTTATTTACCTGACTTCACGAGCACTCCAGGTCCTAGTCACATATGTCAAAACAAATAGCGAAACGCCGTCAGAATCATGACTTAAGGAGTTCTCGACTAAACTACGATAAAACCCAGATCTTTCCGGAATAACCAAATCAAGTCCGTTTTCAATATTTTCAGTTTCAATAATCTTAAAACACCATTACAAACTATTCCAAGCCACTAGTTCACCTAAATTTTTGGTTTACGTGTTTTTAGAAAATCTTCCGAAAAAATTTCCGCAAACGCTATGGAAGGGTCTCGAACCCTCCGAACCTACCCGGATTTATCCAAACATGTTTGTAATATCATAAATAACTCATAACTATCATCAAAACCAAAACACATCATTATATGTAAAAACCCACTTTTATCGAAACTTACATATTCTATCAGATCGATCAAACTAATTTCGTTTTCACTCGGATTCTACTGAATGCTCATATTCAATATACTAATACTTAAAAAATTCATTTTATATCAATACTCTACTCTATAAAGCTATTGGATACATCCGAACATTTAAATATAAACTTGAAATTTGAGGATTTTTACTGGGAGGTCTTACCGAGATTTCGAGGGCATATATAGACTCCAAACGATCCCAAGAACGCGCTAGAATCGACAGAATTTTGATCGGAGCTACTATTCACCAGGAGTCACAATTCATTCGAATCTTCCTTCATCATTTCGTGTGTAACCGTGTACGGAACGGAAAATCCGTCACCGCCAACTTGTAGTACTCTCTGTGGGATTCGATTTGGCGGGCTGCTCGTGTCGTGAAACGAAGCGATAAGCCGGGATCGGTAAACACATGTGTGCGTGTCTCCTCCTCATTTCCACCATTTTCCGGCGATCTGGGGGCTGCCGTCGGCCACCACAAGGTGGAGGGGTGGCTGGCGCACCCTCTGGCTGTTCGCGTCGGCCGACGGTGGCCAGCAGGCCGCAGACATGACCATCGAAATAGATGACAAATTGTTGGGGGTGGGGGTCGAATTGGGAGAATTGAGAAGTTATGTCATTTTGGCAATTAAGGGAAACTTCAGGGTATTTATAGAGAATTTTCTGAAATTTACATTCAGACTCCCAAAAATTACAATCAGTTCCATACAATGGAATATTATCGAAAATTCATATTTTAGAAGCCATTTTGATGCAAATTTTGAAAAGTGTTCAACGCAAAAATTATTCGTCTCGGAAACACGAGTCTGATGGTTCAAGAATCAGCTCAATCGAAATTTATTTGAAAGATTTATAACCGAAACAAGAATCTTTTACTTGTAGAACGATGTAAACAGGAATCGCGTAACCGGTTCTCGAAACCACGTGTTTTCCAACGTGACAAAGCTTTACTTTAAAACGTTCCGATCTATTTCCCCACACGTAAACTCTTATTTTCGATTACCATTTCGTTTCAAATCCTTATCTTTGATTCGGGAATCTTCCCGCACTGTACCAAAAACTTGGGATATTACACATGGGTAGACCTGGCCGGCGGTCCGGTTCGATTCCGAACCGGAACTGAACCTGACAGTTCTGGTTCCATACTAAATATGGAACTGGAACCGAACGGTTCGGTTCCGGTTCCTTTCGATTTTATTTTTATTTTTATTTTTATTTTTACTTTTTTGAAAATAAAAAATTGAGATTGAAAAAGTAATATAATTTAAAATTATGAATTTTAATTTATATAATAAACTTACATAATTACATTAAATTACAAATAAAAAATTAAAAAAAAATTATTAAATTAAAGAGCTTGAACTTAAATTTTTAAGAACTTAAGTTGCATACGTATCCTCCAGGGGTGAGAAGAATCAAAGCTCACATAGTTCCATTACATTTTAAAGATATTTCCCCATTGTAATTTTATAATTATTTAATTATCAATCATCATTATCAGTGCCTGTTGATCATTCAGCTCCAGTTCCGCTTGCACTTGCAGATGTATTGTCGAACAGGTCTTCAAATTCATTAGGGGCATCTTCGTTTTGCCTCAGATCATCTCGGGTCCAATCATCCACACATATTGTTGCTTCTAGAGTGCTTGGATGTAATGAAGACCATCTGACTTCCAATATATTACCACTTACGAAGAAGGCTTGCTCAACCGCAACGGTGAAAACATGTGCTGCGAATATCTCTTTAGCAATAATTGATAATACATGATATATATTTTGATGTCGGTTATACCATTCAATGATTTGAAAATTTTTACTAACTAAACTTTCAGTTGAAAACTCAAATTTTGTAGATAAATATTTATCTAATTCCAGTTTATTAGTCGTGTTATCCTTATATTTTTTATTTCGTTGTAGTAACTAACGATCACATGATCTAAGTCTTGACTGCATTACAGTTTCACATATTTCTATTCAATCAGTGATTGATGCAGTATTTGCAGATGCATTATCAAATCCAATTGTTAAAATTTTACCTAATAAATCATATTCATCAAAATTACTTTCATCATTCTATAAATATTTTGTGCAGTATGTTGTTCATCAAAAACTATAAATGCAATAAGTCATTTTTACATGTTCCATGATGCATCAATCCAATGAAAAGTCACACACATGTATGAGTGTGTTCGCCAATGATCACTCCAAATATCAGAACAAATAGATAGACGACCTTTAATATCTCTAAATATTTCATTTAAAATAATTTTACCATCTTTGTATAATTTAAAATTTTGACATTTTATTGTATTTCTAGTCATTCTACAAGCAGCAGAATTTAAAATATTTTGAACGTAATTAGTAAAAACATTTTTTTACCAAAACTTAAAGAAAGATGTGCCATACAAGTTAATTTAGCAAATTCTTCTCTATTTTTAGCATCAGAATATTTAAATAAATCTAAAGAATTTGTACCTCTACTAGATGAAGCGTGCCTGGCCATTTGAGTTTGCGTCGTATCAAATCCAAGCTCAACGACATGATGTCTTTCCAGGTTCTTGATCATATTACCGTATCCACCAGTAAATTTATAAGAAACCCCACAATGGTTGCATACTGCTCTTGAACCTTCATCAGTATCGATTAAATGAAAATGAATTTTGAAAACATCCGAGGAACGAGACTTAACTTCTCTTCTCCATGAACTAATACTAGGGCCGCTCTATTGGGTTGTCACATTTGACATTATGTTCTCATATGAGCTTGCCATTTTTGTTTAAGAAATTTTAAAGAATTAGAGAATTGAGAATGGGAGAATTATAGGAATTAAGAGAATTGAGAATTGAGAAATTGGTGTGTTGAAATGATGAAAAAAGACCCATATTTATACATTTTTAGAATATTTTTGTGATACATAAAATGCCCCTAAAATTAGCCGTTTTATTACTATTATTAGAGGTAATTTGGGAAATCCCCAAATTTATTTTTTTTTGGTTGTTGCTCTCTGCCCTAGTCCAATGGCTAGTAGCCGTTGGGGGGTTCCAACCGGAACCTTACAGTTCCGGTAGGAATCGCTGGACCCGGAACCGGAACCGGTTGGAACCAAAATCATCCGGTTCCAACCAATTCGGTTCTGGTTCGGAACCAGAACCTTGGCCGGGTCTACACATGGGCAAGGGCTGTCAATGCCCGAGCGGCGTGCGTGTGTAAGGGTGGCAATGGGTAGGGCTGGGCCCAGGCTTTGATAAGCCCGGCCTGAGCCCGGTAAGGGAAAAAAAGCTCGGTCCTGGGCTTTATCATGCCTTTTTAAAAAAAAATTAAAAAATTAAAAAGATATAAATACAAAATACATTCACACTATATGCAAAGACAATTTACAAATAAATCAAAAGTTTCATCGATAAATTAACAATTTAAATACTACAAACAAATAAAAATGCTACAAACATATTAATATATATATATATATAATATATATATATATTTATATATATGTTTTTTTTTTTTGGTTTTGGCCCTGGCCGGGCCAGGCCCGAGCTAAAAATGCTAAGCCTGGCTCGGGCCGAGCCTGAGCCGGGCATTAAATTATAGGGTTCGACCTGGTTTTTTTACCCCGAACCGGGCCGGACCATCTCTGAGCTTTTCTGCCACCCTTACGCATGTGGCATGCATGTGTTGTGTTGGACATGTCCACGCGTAAGCGTGACGCGATGGCTTGCCCATCATATGCTCGCCCAGCCTCTCTCTCCTAATGCCTTGCCATAAGGACATGATTGTAAAAATTTTGAAAGTTTTGGGCTATTTTGGAAATACCCAAATTTGCGTGGGCATAAATTTTATTTTTCAAATTACAAATAAAAAATGTAAATTTCTGGAAAATCTAATTTTTGAGTCAAATTAGAGTTGTTATCTTCCTAAAAAAAGGAAAATTCTAATGAAATCAAATTGTTGCTATTTTTTTTTACTTCATTTTTTAGGAAATTGTAATAAAAAGTGTTTAACACTTACTAAAATAAAATAAATCATATAACAAATTCATTAAATTAAAATAGATATATTATTATTTTAAAAGTTTCAAGATTAGTATAGGATTTAACTAGCCATGAAAACTTGAGACTTTCTCAATTAAGGATGTAATTAGAGAGACTCTGACACTAAGGCGATAAGAGCCTAAGAATGTAAGGATTTAAGATGACCGACGTAACCCATCCTCATCTTTTGGGAGTTTTCTCTTCTCACTTAATTATGAGAGATTGTCTTAAACCAAATGAAATAATTTTATTAAAATATTAACGAAACACTTAGATCTCTCGTCTAGAGCCAAACATAACAGTTATGTTAAGTATTGTACCATCTAGCCAGAGGCAAGATGCTACCGGTAGGAGATATGAATAACACATCTCACTGAGCCTCAAATCTAACGAAAAACGGATATTCGCACCCTAAAACTGGGCAACCTAGAACACATTCCAACCCCAAAATGTGACCTGCAATAAACATCAAATATGCAAAAGGACCTCTGGTCCATACTCAAGACACAACAATACTCAACATCAATAATCAAGGGCTCTATTCCCACAATTACATAGACAAATCAAATCTTTTATTTTTATACATATATATACAGCGTACACATAACTACTTATAACATAATCAACTTAACACCTTGACTTGTATGACACTTCCCACGACTCTAGAGTGGCTGACTGCAACTTGGGTGATCCATCGTCTCGAGCATAACTTCTCAAAAGCTTGTGTGACTGATCGATCTGGTTACCAACCTGCAAAACTATCAAACTATTGTGATGTGAGTTATAAAACTTAGTAAGTACCATACTCATACCATATATAAATAAGAATAAATCTTGGAAATAGTATATATGTTGTCATATATGTAAATATATGTATATTTGTCAAACTATCTTTAATATCATTATGCTGAAAACGTGGTAATCTATGATTGTATAGTCGTGGAAAAATGGTCTGAACAAACAAATTAACGACTTCAAAGAAATACCGTACTTATACTTATATCAAAAATCTTTCAAACTTCGTACTATTCTTTACACTTCCCACATGCCAAGTCTTTCGAAAATACATACATATAACAATCAAGAAATCGAGTTCATAAGGCTTACTTGATACAAATCCAAAACTTTAAAAAAAATATAAAATCCCAAAATATTTGAAAAATCATCAAATTGGAAATTTTAAAATTTCATAGTATCTTATAGTCAAGGGATCACATATGCTACTCGACTCGAGGAGATTTCTATTGATGTGGTGTGTACTTCCAACTATTAGGAATCACCTTTGAGTCATTTGGTATTCGCTCCAACGAATACCTACATGTCTATACGAGCTTCCATCACTCATGGTACATTGGGCTAGACCATTATAACTCCAATTCCAATATACAACATGTCCTAGTCTTATAAGTTATAAGAATTCGACCGTATTCCAAAACCAACAACTAGCAATATTTACTTTAAGAATATTTTATAATAGTAATACTATCACAATGTCGGACCATCCAGTGTCTAGTATTACTTCATGATTATTCTAAGGTCGATGTCATTCCTAGCATATTTATATATCAAACGTATATGCATTATGACATAAATTACCATTAACAGGGATGGAATGAAAATATAGTTATTTTATTATTAATAATAAAATATAATGTACAATAAATTATTCGAAATGGTACTCCAAGCACCAACTCTAACAAACTCCCACTTGCTTAGTGCCAATCCGGATGGTATCGAAATCCCATCTCCTGCACATGTTTATCGAATAACTTAGGAGGTAAGGCCTTAATAAGCAGGTCTACTATGTTTTCTTGTACTTGAACCCTCAAGACCACTATGTGTTTTCGTTCAATAATCTCTCTAAACACGCGATATTTCATTTCCACGTGTTTAGACTTGGAATGTACCATTGGCTCTTTAGCATGCGCAATGACTCTACTATTATCACAGTATAGTGGGATCAGATCCGCAATACAAGGCACAATGCCAAGTTCTATGATAAAATTTCTAATCCAAACAGCTTCTTTAGCAGCTTCCGAAGCCGCTATAAATTCCACCTTAGTGGTGGAATCAGCTGTTGAGCCTTGCTTTGAACATCGCCAATTAATCGCAACGCTATTAACGATAAATATATATCCGGATGTAGACTTTCTATCATCCGGATCTCCCTGGAGGTTGGAGTCTGTATAACGCTTAACATATAGCTCATCTTTTTCATAAATTAGAAACTTATCCTTAAAACTCTTAAGATATTTCAGGATATATTTCACGGTTGTCCAATGATCATAACTCGGATCAGATTGATATCGGCTAGTTACACTGACACCGAAACATATGTCAGATCTTGTATATAGCATAACATACATAATGCTTCCAATACAAGAAGCATATGGCAAGTTAGACATTCTAACTCTCTATTCATCAGTCCGATGTGTCATTTTCTTTGAAAGATGTATGACATATCGAAAAGGTACATTTACTGTCTTGCAGTTAGTAAAATCGTACATTTCTAATATTTTATCTATGTTTGTGGATTGCGACAACCTTATAAGCTTCCTTACTATATCCCGATAGAGCCTTATACCATATATATAGGCAGTTTCACCGATGTCTTTCATGGAGAAGTTCTTACAAAGGTAGGCTTTAACATTTTGCATCAATCCTATATCATTTCCAATGATAAAGATATCGTCTACATAAAAAATAAGGAATACTATCATGCTCCACTAATTTTCTTATAAACATACGGTTCTTCCTCGAATCCAGATAATCTAATTATCTCATCAAAACGAAGATTCCAGCTTTGCGATACCTGTTTAAGTCCATAAATAAACTTCTAAAGCTTACAAACCAAGTTTGAAGTCTCAATGGATACGAAACCTTCTGGTTGTTTGACCAGCGTTTTCACACGCGTCTAACGCAAGCACACGTATCGGTAAAGTAGTATAAAAATATCGATCCCACGAGGACTTAATTCTTACTATTGTTATTAATTGTTGATACTATTTATTTACAGGTATCTAATTGAGGGAGAAGAGAATGATCGCTTGATTGGTTGGTTGAATGTGGATTTGCTGAACAAATAAATAAATAAAAATACTAAGAAAATACTAAGGAAAATAAACAAAAGACACAAAAATATAGGGTTAAGACTCCACACAATATTATTCTAAAGATGAATTGATTCTCTTAAATATGTGTAATAAATCAGTTTGTTAACCTGGAACATAAAATTATGCAAAAGCCTCTGTCGATGGTCAGATGTAAATACCCAGTGTAACCCAATTAATCATATTCCTATGTTAACCAAGTTATCTGAATTCATTAAGTTTAAGTTCCAATTATGGCTACCCCCGCCCGATAGGTATATGTCTATCCTGTAAGGAAATCTAATAAAGGGTTATCTATCATCAAGGAATATCGTAGGCTATTGAGTCTAAGGCTGAAACCTAAAATCCATTTTCCAAGTTCATTTTTAGTTTACCAAATCAATCTTATTAAAGGCCAGTAAACAAGAAGCATTAAGACTAAGACTCAATAAACAAATCTGAATTATTACCCATAATATAGAAAATCAATTATTAAGTGTGTGGATATTGTGTTTCATCACTTCCCTAAAATAAAAATAAAATGTTAGGGGTTGGGGGATCCACCTTTACTATTTATAATTTAGAAATCCCCCTTATTATAATACATAAATTAACCGTGAAATTTACCAACCGACCATATAAGTGGTATCCTCATTAATTCAGATTTTCAATTAAGTCCGACCAACCATAAATGCGGTATCGTATTTATCCATAAACCAGCCATATATACGGTAATCATCTGTCACCTAAAGACCGGCCATATAGGCGGTGTGACCGGCGTAAACACACACGTATAACGCAAGGGCACGTATCGTTCAAGTAGTATAAAAATATCGATCCCACGAGGACTTAATTCCTACTGTTGTTATTAATTATTGAATCTATTTATTTACAAATATCTAATTAAATGGAGAAGAGAATGATTGTTTGATTGGTTGAATGTGGTTTTACAAAATAAATAATAAAAAGATAAAAGAAAATACTAAGGAAAATAACAAAAGACACAAAGATCTAGGGTCGTGAATCATTCTAATATCATTTAAAAGATAAAGTGGTTATTTTATGTTTGTGTAATAAATCAGTTTACTAACCTGGAACACTAAATTATGCAAAAG
This sequence comes from Zanthoxylum bungeanum, assembly GCA_019454045.1. Taxonomy (NCBI): domain Eukaryota; kingdom Viridiplantae; phylum Streptophyta; class Magnoliopsida; order Sapindales; family Rutaceae; genus Zanthoxylum; species Zanthoxylum bungeanum. The sequence continues at coordinate 29,034 of SKCR01014603.1, forward strand.
CCTCTGTCGATGGTCAGACGCAAATACCCAGTTTAACCCAATTGAACCATATGTCTATGTCAACCAAATTATCTGGATTCATTAAGTTTAAGTTCCAATTATGGCTACCCCCGCCCGACAGGTATATTCCTATCCTGTAAGGAAATCTATTAAAGGGTTATCTATCCTCAAGGAAGATCGTGGGCTATTAAGTCTAAGGCTGAAACCTAAAATCCCTATGTCTAGTTCATTTTAGATTTACCACATCAATCTTATTGGTGATCAGACAACAAGAAGCATTAAGCTTAAGACTTAATAAATAAACCTTTAAATTACACAAACTATAAAATAACCCCTTATAAACCGGTGATATTAGAATTCATCACAACCCCAGATAACTAACACATAACTAGGGCTAGTAACAACTTAAAAGTAAAAGACATAAAGTAAAAATACTGAAAAGTAAAAGACATAAAGTAAAAATACTGAAAAGTAAAAGACATAAAGTAAAACTGAAAAATAAAATAAAATGCTAAGGTAAAAGAAATTACTTTTACTACTACTAATTTAGATATCTCCCATAAAATAATATATAAACTTGTGATTCTTTCTCCAACCAGCCATATAGGCGGTAACCTGATTAAGTCAAATTAAGTCCAACCAGCCATAAAGGCGGAACTAAAATTAAATTACCAACCGACCAATCTGGCGGTATCCTTTATTAGTCAGGTTTAAACCAGATTAAAATGAATTACCAACCGACCAATCTGGCGGTATCCTTTTTAAGTCAATATTTTAAATAGTGAATATATTATTTTTAAGGGAGATTAATCTAAATAGTAACAGTAAAAGAATTACCTTTCACCATAGCTGGAGAAGTTACCTCCTCATGGTAAATAGTAAAAACTGTAAAAAGTAAAAAGTAAAAATTAAATTACTATTATTACAAAACGTAATTAAAATTATTTACAAAACTAAAAACTAAAAATAAAAAAAAAACTAAAAACTAAAGAATCTAGAGAGAGAAACTCTCTCTTTAGAAAGAATTTAAGAGAGAGGAAGGTGCAATGAATTTTGAAATCTCGAGCTCAATTTATAGGCCTCGGTAGGATCCAGCGTCGCGACGCCAGGTCCTCAGAGTCGCGACGCTGGATTTGTCGACGTGGCATGCTCTGGTTCGCTGGTTTGAAGATTCTGGATAAGCTGATAAGGTGACACGTGGCAGAGTGGTTGGGCTTCAATTATTGTGACACGTGGCGGCTTCTGATTGGTCGCTGAGATTCTTATCCGCCACGTGTCAGATAAGGATAGGATATCCATAATTGATGCTGACGTGGCGCTGACGTGGCGGTGATGTGGCGACGACGTGGCGACACGTGGGAAAGAGACTGTCGGCACCGTAGATTTGCGACACGTGTCACTTCCTGATTGGCTGACGATGACGTGGCGGTGAGGTGGCAATGTTGACTTGTTGACTTGCTGACGTGGCTGATGACATGGAATGACACGTGGAACATGTGGCGATGATGACTGTCTAGGATGCTGACACGTGGCAAGGCGCATGTTAGTGGATCGGCTGTGATGGTGACACGTGGCACGGCGCATTTTAGCAAAGTCAAACTTTTCTCAGATTCTAATTTGTGGACCCGGCGCACGTTAGTACTGTTCGGCGCATTTTAGACGACGCTCGCGACGCTGAACCCTTGGCGTCGCGACGCGCTTAAGACCAAAATATCCATGTTGACGCATTTTTGTCCGTTTTTACCCCAAATTGCCTCCAATGCTTTCCAAACTTTATTTATCTACAAAATAACACAAAACATATCAAAACGTTCACAAAACTCAAGAAACTACACAAAATATTAGGTTAAATGAGTGGGAAATAGTGATATAAATACCACTCATCACACCCCCAAACCTAACATTTTGCTAGTCCTCGAGCAAAACATAGAGTAAAATAACATAAATAAATTAACTAAGCCACTTTCGTAGGGATCACGATTGCATTTAGCGTATGCAACAAGCCTTTAAACCCCTAGGCGTCCCTAGTGGACGAGTTGTAGTCTCGTGAGGGTTTACATCAATGATACCCACAAACATTTTACAAAAGTAACAAGTTAGTAAAAACTAATGCACACAAAAGCAAAAAGACAAGCGAAAAGAGAATAAAGATGTTAGTGACTAATCAGGAGGAAACTTTTACTCCAAGTTACTAGTTGTTTTGTTTTATTCTAAATTACTGAATAAGTAAATTCTCCGATTATTTTTATCATTATTCATATACACAGCCAACAAAATATTAATCAACTCATTTTTGCCCACAACAGTCATAAGTGCAGTTGATAAGAGAGTAATATTTTTGTCCTAAAGTTCTATCAGATTTCACACCTTTTTATAGCAATGGAATAATTTTTCTGATTTTTCTGATTTTTTTTCTTTGATTTTTTCTCTATTTTTTATTTATATACAATATCTTCCATCTATGTAGTGAGTGTTGGGTCGGTGGCTCCCAAACCAGTTGGCTTTAGGGCACCAGGTGTTAAGACACCCCTACGGACTTAATTACTCAGACTTCATATATATATATTTTTGCAGCATCTTCGATCCATGTAACGAGCTTTGGGTCAGTGACTCCCAAACCAGTTGGTTTTAGGGCACTAGGTGTTAAAAACACCCTTACAAACTTAATAACTCGGATCTCAGACGTTTTTTTTTTTTTTTTTTTTTTTTTTACTCCATTGCTTTTTGAGATGTTTCCTCCAATTAAACTAGAGCACTGAATATTACAAACTTTTCAATTTTAGCTCATGTCCGTATGTTACTATATATGTTGATAATATCTATCAATTGATCATATGAAGATTCCTTTTAGTCCGTTTTAAGGAGAATTCACAAATTAAATTATTTAAAATGAAATAAACAAAAATTAACTTGTTTCGAAAATAGGCTTGAGATACGTCTCAGGAGTGGAAACTCCTTACTCGGCTATCTCTTACCAATTTCACTTTTTTAGTCAAAATAAAAACACAAAAACACAAAAAACAATTTTGTAATTTTTTGAAAAATTTTTCAATTTTTTTTGTATTTCGAAAAATTTTGGACTAAAAATAAAAACAACACACAAACTAAAAACAAGGTACTGATCAACTAATTCCCTCCCCCAAACCTAAATGAGACATTGTCCCCAATGTCTTAAATAGTAATAGGAGAGTTAAGAAGGTCGTACCTGGTTAGCTGAAAATCTCTACAGGAAATTAAAGGTTAAGATCCAGATTAATTCGATGCCTCTTACCACGATCGTCCTCGGACCAATTATCTTTGAAATGATAGGGTCAACTTATGGTTCATAGGCTATGAGTTGGTCTATTAGATCCGGAGCAGTTCTGGCAGTGAAGAGGAGTTCTTTCATAGGTTTTGACACGAACCCATTTCTCCGAGCATCATCAAGAACACACAAAGAAAATCATAAAATCCATCAACATTAAACAGTCAAAGCGGTTTCTGGTGTATGTTCAGGTTCGCCCAAGATAGAACTATAAAAATTTCCTCCACTGTACCCAAGCCACCTGGCAAAGCGAAAAGCATCAGCACGGTTAATCATTTCTACCAGTCGTTCAGACATACCTGGCACGATCAGTTCCTCGCCGTTTGATGATCCAATAAGATTTGCCTCTGCCAAGGGTTTGGGATGATTCCCAAAACGTGACTGCCTCCTTCCTGTACAGCCTTTGAAACGATCCCCATAAGTCCGAGATTGCCTCCGCCATATATTAAGTGCATATTCTTTGCTGCTAAGACTCGACCCAATTCCTGTGCTGCCTCTACGTATTGTGGCTTAGTACCAACACTAGTACCGCAAAACACACAGATGTTTTCACTCGTCTTCTTGAAGTGGCTTCCATTTTATGTATTTCTTTTTCAATCAGGATGCCTTCAAAAGTGTAATGACGGCTGAATTTATAGTACCTGAAAAGGGTGAGTAATAATAGCACTAATATCTTCCAGAGGACGATTGTTAGCTAAACAACAAAAGAAATCGTGAAAGGTCAAAAAGTCTGGATCCTGTCTACGAAAATAAAGATAATTACAATAGAAAAGCGAATCAAAGCAATAATTAAGACAACGGAATGTGTGTACGCAATACGCTACTCGTTTGGTATATAAATCCATTAGGATGCGTTTCAAGAATCCATTCATTATTCAGCCATCCCTAATGAATTAGCTTTCATTTTTGCCAAACACCATTCCTTCTGTCTAAAAATGCTCCG
>SKCR01014604.1:0-49522 GCA_019454045.1 Zanthoxylum bungeanum
AACGCATAAACCCTTTATATATATAGTCTGGTTTTGAACGTAACAAGTAAATCGAGTGTTTTTATATGATTGTTTATTGTCTTTCATATATCTTGCTTTAGCCTAAGTTCCTAACACTACTAAAACAGAAATGATATTCTTATTTAAATTTTTCCCGAAAAATTTTCCCGAACGTCTCACTGTAGCTACAGTGAATTACTGTAGATCACTGTAGCTATAGTGAGACGTTCGGGAAAATTTTCGGGAAAAATTTAAGTAAGAATATGACTGCTGCTATTAAAAGTAACATGGTTGCCCATAGTGCACTAAGATCAAATAATTGGGGTGAGTATATTGATGGTAGTTTGAAAGAAGTTGATGCTTAAAAGTTTATTGATTTTTTTTTGGTGATTGAACAGGCTTAATAAATTCAATTGTGTAGAAGATGTGATACGATTGATCATCGATAATTTCAAAAAATAGTAGAGTTGATTACCATAATAGAATAGCAACTGTGATTATTAATTATTCGAAATGATATTACATTTTATCAATCAATTGAAAGAGTATAAGCGATAATCGGTAAAAGTTTAAATGAATATCACGTGTCATTGAAGATATTTTTAAATATGCTTTTGGTACAGATAGTCGTGAAGGATTATCCGTGGACATTATAGGTGATAAAATGGTGAAGGCTCTAGTGATACTAAATTCTCAAGCGAGAAATCATGGTCTGACTCCTTACGACATATGTTAAAATTTTGATAAAGTCTCATTTGACACCATCAACAAGCGATTAGATACTTTCGGTAAAACCTCATACTTTTGTAAGGGTTTTATTGGAAATTAAAATAGATTTGGGATCAAAAAGTCAAATTTTGACTAGGTCAAATACAGACCTAAATGATACAAATATGAAATTTTTTGGGATCTTTTTTAAAGAATCTTAGACTTGGGGGTTAAATTCTTGTTTGACTAAAAAATTAGGGTTATAATGAATTTTTCCATTGAAGCACCACACAGCTCAATGAGTGGCTGCCACGTGGCACCCAATTGCCTTTAAATAAACCCATATAAATTCCAGCAAATCTCTCTCTCCCCCCCTCAAATTTCTCTCTCTCTCTTGTCACTGTCTTCATGCCACTGCCGAGAATCAACCAAGCCACCATCACCAGCTTTCCAACAGTACCGGTGGGGTGGTCATCAGAGCTCTATCAGGGTAGTTAAAGGCTTGCAAAGTTTCGAGCCAAACCACTTTATTTCAACCCATGCACAGCCACCGGACCTCCTTTATCGTCACCGCCGGTGAGTGCAACAACATTGGCCTATTTTCGATCCAAGTCCACCGATCCATAACTAGGGGTGTTCATGGGTCAGGTCGGGTCGGGTTTTTCACATTTTTTTTACTCGATCGGGTTGGGTCATTCGGGTCTTCTGACCCGAAAACCGAAATTTCATAAGGTAACCCGCGCAGGTCGGATCACAACGGGTCGGGTCAAAAAACTACGGGTCTGGTCGGGTCAACACAATATTAAGTAAACATAATATATATAATTTTATTGATACAAACATGTTAAGAATGAACGTGTAGTCGAAATGGCAAGCTAATCCATTAGTTTGGACTATGTCGCAGGTTCAATTCTCACCACTGTCAATATTTTCCTATTTTTTTTAAATAAAAAAGTTGCCAAAAATGCTGGCAGAGATATTCGAACCTGCAACCAAGGGCAAACAGAGCGTTCGAACCTGCAACCAAGAAAAACAGAGCGCACACACTGCCAATTTAGCTACAATTTTTTGTTGTCAAAGTGTATCATTAAAAATATATATACTATTATTATAATATAATTCGGGTCAGGTCAGGCCCGAGTTTTCTGGCCTAAACTCGTGACCCGACCCGATCCTCGGATCGGGTCAGACTCGAAATTAAAATTTTAATTTTATAAACCCGACCGGGTCTGGTCGGGTCGCGGGTTGACCCGACCCTATGAACACCTCTACCCATAACCATCAGAGGTCGTTTGCCCGATTTCCAAATTCCTATGGAGGGTAGTTTCGACTTTTGACCAAACCAGAGAGATATGACCGTTGGATCGATGAATGGACACCACCAAGGAACTCTACTCAATGAACTGAGTGCATAAGTATATAATTTGACCGTTGTATATTACCGAAACACGGGACCCTCGTAAAAAAATGTACTCTCCGGCAGCCCCTACGTCGGGGAAAATGACTTAGGACGTTATATAGATCAAAGACAAAGGGATCAACATGGAAAGAGATATTATGATCATAATAAGGATTATATGGAAGTTTCTGGCAGGGGCGCGGGGAATTCAAAGGTCAGTGGAAGAATCAGTTTCAGCAAGAGATTAATAGATGAGCGATTGGCACACGATGTTACAGTTGAGAGATTGCAAATGGAGACAGCATCTCCTTTTGCAAAAGAGATGTTACAGTTGAGTTCCCGATGAGGTTCTACATACCTACAATGGACGTCTACAAGGGTAACACCGACCCTTAGTCCCATATTGAAAAGTTTATTTTATTGACGGAGATTCAAGGCATGGTCAGGGAAGCAGTCTACAAGGTTTTCCCACTGATTTTGGGAGGACTGGCCAAAATATGGTTTAGAAACTTGACCCTTGGAAGTATCAACAACTTTTCACAACTGAGGAAATCATTTGTACGCCATTTCAAATGGGCATGCGCACCAAGGAAGACGGTCGGATCATTGAGGACAATGAAATAGTGGATGATAAGCCACTGAAGAATTTTTTAGATAGATATCAATGTTTGGTATTATAAGTAGGGGCGTATGAGTCCTCATAAATATTTGAGAGTTTTAAATGGGCCTTAAGAGTTTGGAGGTTGTGGTACCACCTTAGGATCCACGCGGTACCGGATTATGTAACAGCCTTGGAGCAGGCCCGGAAGTTTATGTTAGTGGAGGAAGAAATAAAAGGTAACCCGATGAGCTCGGGAAAAGAAAGAGCTGAGGTAATAAATCTGTCGGGATACTGACAGCGTATGGAGAGGGCCAAGCCCGAGGCGACAAGAATTCAAGCCCATGAATCAGAGCAACTCAATCCCTGAGATGAGGCTCCCAATCCAAATTACGCAAGTTACGGGGAGCACTGCTTACACGACCCTTAACGGGCCTTTATCTCAGATAGCTCCGGAAATACAAGAGAAATGGCTACTAACAGAGCCCGACCCGAGAATGTTCCCGATAGAGAAGATGGACAATAGGGTGTATTGCTCTCATTACAATGCAAAGGGACATAGCATCGAGAATTATAAAGATCTGCAAGAACAAGTCCAGGACTTAGTGAGGAATGGCTACATCAGCGAGTATGTTAATCATGAGGCCATGAGAGCTGGGCAGCGTGGCGTTTAGTGCCCCAAGGTAATCATAGCACGCATGGATGAAAGGCAATTTTGAGGTACTACAGTACCATTGGGTTTGCATAGTATGGGGAGAGATATTTCCCCATGGCGTTTGTCGCTCATAGAGAGAATTGGAAGTGTATAGCCTCTGTGACATTTATAGCCTTGGAATGTGCCTAGCATGGGAGGAGCAATGCCCCTATGACACTGGTCATCCCATTTCGGATCCGTTGAGCATAGTACGAGGAAGGCTAGAATGCAGGCATGGGACTGGCCTAGCATAAGGGGAAATGCCCCAATGGCGTTGGCCGCCCCAAAGATCCATCGTTCGGTTCGCCGAGACATCTACACTGTAAGGTTCAGAATTATTATTTTGGGTAATATGAGGCATAAGCTTCCTCAGTTTCCTTGATGTTTTTTTGTCTATGTGGAATATGTGATACGTAACCTCCACCATAACATAATTCCAACTTATCCTTATACCTGAAGCCATCTCTACGAAATTTAGCATATTCTGCATTCACATGTTGACACGCTCAAAAAGTGGTTCTTTACTCCCAAGTATAAGAGTGTCGAATTAATAAAATAACTCGGTAAGTCCGGGGTCGATCCATAGGAATAGATTTAGCGAAATAAAATAATAATTTGAGTGAAAATAAAAAGAGTGAATTTGTTTGAAGAGATTGAAAATTTTAAATTAAACTGCAATAATAAAATAAAATGTTGAGGTTATGAGATCCACTTTTAATATTTAAAATTTAGAAATCTTACTTTTTATGATATATAAATTGTCATTACTACCCTATTAATTTATTTCATGAATTAATTATGCCAAAATATTTAAAACCAATCATAAAGGCGGTGATAACTTTTGTCTATAACAAGTCCAGTTAGGTACTCAAATATGTCAAATAAATAAAACCAGCTATATAGGCGGTAACAAAGTTTGTCAATAATTAATCCAGATTTAAATTAAACATTAATAATTAGATTACAATTTATATATTATAATATAAATAAGATTAAGCTAAATTTTCATATTAAAAGCTTAACCTATTAACCCGGCAGGACGAAATTAGCTACTCATAATTTGAATAAAAGCACTCATAATTTTATTATTGAAAGAAAAAGAAATTACAAAAATAAAACACACAAGAGCTGGATCCCTTCACAAATTTTCAAAATGAAATCGTATGAAGGAAGCTGAAAAACTGAGGTGTTGAGCTCCTCAATTTATAGGCGAGGTGCTCAGCACCTCAATCAAAATTTTCAAAACTTAATTAAAGCACTTTTGTTTTTTCTTATCATTTGCCAACATTTGGCCACAAATGTCAAACATTGCTTTTGTCATCAACGTATCTTTGTATTGCAAATGAATTACAATTGTATTATTGAATCAATTGCCATTATCTTAATATTGATGACTTTTCTTTTTTTCTTATCTTGTGCGGCCGATTTTGCGATAAGCTCATCCAACAACGAATCAGCAAGATCAATCTTTTTATATCTCATTCGAATTTAATCTTCATGCTTCTTCAGGTTTATGGGCCTTCAAAATCCAAATGTCACGTCCATTTTTCTATTTATGCATCCGAAGCAGTATTATTTTACCTACATAAAAGATAAAAATCACAATAAAAATATATAAAACATAAATTTAATTAATATGCTAAATTAATTGGATTAATGAAACTACAAGTGTAAAATGATTGATTTTTTCTTTTAATAAATGTGTATTTTTTAGTGTTCGTCACATGTCAAACAACATAAAATACATATATCAATGTTGAATAAACAACATATTATGAAAGCTTGTAGAAGGTGAAATGCTAAGCAAAATTCATATTTACCTTGATTTTTTTTATCCCACCATTCATCATCCATTACTAAATTTCGATTAATCGAATCCCAACCCAAAACTATCTCATTATATCACATTTGTTTTCATAAATTCCACTCTTTCTGTAAGTTATCTCATCTATTTTTCAAGGTTTATTAAGAAAAATTAAGGTTAGTACATGCACTGAATTTCTTGGGAACTTCATCCCATTCAAACTTATAAAGCGGGTCATCTGGAGCTCTCTTGATGGATTTGACACACTTATCATAAATTTCAACCAAAACATCAAGACTACTCTCATACCATTTCGTTTTACCATCGGTTTGAGATAAAGGCTCTTTTCATTTTCTTGACATATCTCTCTAATCATCAAAATATACACTAATCATCATCTTTGGTTGTAAAATAAATATATTTGTAAAAGCAACTAAAACATAAAGCAGAGAATTCAAGTAAATAACAGTAAATTATGTGAATAAAATTAAATTTTGCTAATGCAGATGACGTATAGCTTCCGTAATAACAACAAAACTCACCTCTAAAAATTATTGTTGAATGTTTTGTCTATTTTCACGTTTTTTGTGTACAGAATCTGCACCTGCTGAGGTACAATTACCAAAAGAAGATCAGTTTAGGCTCTTACATAAAAAAAATTACTCAAATCTAAAAGACATAAATCAAAAACCATTAGTTAGCGACAAAACCAATGAAACTAATAATTTTACCATATACGCTTCAACAAATGTACTATAATTGAAAATTGGATGGGACTCTATTTTATGTTACAAAAAGTTGTCTTAATCTGTTCTTCCTTGCAAAACCTAACCAACTCTCAATACAAATCCAGTTGTTACTGCATTCATTTGACTTCAATCTCACATCTCAATTCTAAACATAACCCATTTTAGCCATTTGCTGACGAACAAAGTTCTAGAAGTTCATAGAAAATTTATGAGACTAACTTAGATTGAGATACACACACAAAATTTGTATTTTCCAATCAAAATTAGATGAACCTAACACACAAATAGTTCTACAGAAGAATCAAAATCATTGAGCAAAGGATTTAGCTGCGTGATTAGTTCATCTTATCTTGAAAGAGTTTCTGTAAAAATCCTATAGAGGCAAATGCCGCAAGTCTATAACAAATAGACATTTTCCTTTTCGAAAACACGAGTTACATTCTGGACTTGCTTTTCTAGAAAATCCAGATATTAACACAAAGCTTGAACAATACAAAGCAAATTCATATATCGATCATTTATCACATTATATCTCTCTCGATCTCTTTTCGAATGTAATATTTATTTTGTATTTACAATCATGTTTGATCACATAGAACAACATAATTAGTCAATCATTGAATACAAGTTAATGAGATATTATTTATATAATTACATTTCTCTTTTCTCGAATCTGTCAACCTTGATTCAATTCATTTTTCTAGAAATCTTCTATTGGATCGAATCTCTCATAATCTTCCAATAACACTCCAAGATAGCAATCATCAAATCTAGGATTTAAGAAACAGACAAGAGTCTAAAGGGTATAACGTGAGATAAAAATAATCACAAGGGTCTCACACAATATCAAGATTGAGATCTTTACTTGTATTACCCTTATTAGTCGTAATTTTACACATGATATGAAAAAAATGTACTACGGTATTCTCTCATTTCCCATAGAGCGTATGTCTCATAAAAAAATATCGTACAAATGATAATTCAAACATTCATAATGTCTAACTCACATCTGACATTAAGACAAGTAAGGTGAAATACACTTATTCACCTTTAGATAATATTACAGAGAAAGTGACCTCATAACGATATTATTTAATTTTCAAGCTTGAGCTCTTCTAAATTATCACTCAGATAATAAGTTTGAAAAATTATTTTCTCTCATCATCATAATGTAATGAAGGTGATTGCCTGTGTGAGAGGGTCAATCATTCATTTATCTAACATACATCTCATACCATTTGTTGTATAATGTACTAAATATTTTAACATGCACGTATTGAACATAAATACAATAAGCATTATTCTTATCAAACATTATTGGAAAAATAAATACATTATAAGATGTAAGTACATTAATATCTACGTTACCTATGAGATTTTACATGTCTAACAAAGACATCTCTAGTGATGAGTTAATGAATTTTCTATCATTTTTAGCGTAGAAATGTACTTCAAGATCGATTCTTTTCGTGCAACTATGTCTTCTATAAAGTTAAATATGGTATCTATGTGCTTGGTTTTACCGTGGGATTTGAGGCACTTTTATAAGTTATCGTTGCTTCACTATCATAATTGACTAACACTATATCAGAAATATTTTTTTATAATACCCAAAAGATCTAAAAACTTTTAATATCATACAGCTTCTTATACTGCAAATGAAAATACTGTAAATCCAGCTCACATTGTGGATAAGGTTATACATGATTGTTTCCTACTACTCCATGATACGATATCATTGTTCAATAAAAAATAAATAAATCTGAAGGTAGATTTTCTCTTATCCAAATATTCTCCCTAATCAATATCGGTATAGCATCCTAATCCCATATCATTCCATTGATAGCAAAATGGGTAACCGACTGTCTTTTTAGATACCTTAATATTCTTTTAACTGCTTTCTAATAAGCTAGCATTGGATTAGATTAGTATCTACTTACCATTCTGATAGCGAAACGGATATCAGGTCGCGTACATTAAACTTCCAACTACACTTGCGTAAAAAACTTTCTTCATTTGTTCCTTTTCATGTGGAGTCTCTGGACACAATATACGATTTCAAGCTTCAATTTTCGTGATAGATAAAAGCATGCATTTAAAGCCTTCAAGAAATTTCTTTATATACGACTCTTGTGAAAAAGATAATAATTTCTTTGAATTATATCTTGAGATCTTAACCCCAAGAATATATGCACCTTCACTGATATCTTTCATCTCGAAGTTAGATGATAACCATCATTTGATTTGTTTTTATACACTTCTTATCATTTCCGACTATAAGTATATCATCCACATATAAAGATAAGAAAATGAACTTATATTTATCTCTCTTGGTGTACACACAATGATCCTCACTGATCATTGTAAAATCATTTGAAACAATTGTATTGTGGAATCGTATATATCCTTGTCTAGATGACTGCTTAAGACCACATGTAGACTTCAAAAGTCTACATATTTTCTTTTTTTTAGTTTCTTTTATGAAACCTACGGGTCATTCCATATAAATTTATTCATCAAGTTCTCCATTGAGAAAATCAATTTTTACATCCATTTATGTAATTCTAGATCCATGCTCGCTCTTATAGCCGGGATCAAACAAACTGAGGTAAAATGTACAACAACTGAAAAATACTATTCGTAGTCGATTCATTTCTGTTGTGTATACTCTTTCGCTACAAGTCATGTTTTATATCTTTCGATATTGCCATCAAAATTATGTTTTATTTGGAGAACCCATTTGTGCTCGATGGCTTTGCGTCCTTTGGTTAGATCAATAAGTTCTCAAACTTGATTGGACCTCATTGACTCAATTTCTTCTTCAATTGCTTTCATCAATTTCTCTTTAGAATGGCATTGAATAGCCTCTTTTATGTTTCTTGGCTCTTCATTCTCTTGAGATAGAATCATAAAAGCATATCCTTCGATATCGAAACGATGTCGAGGAATGCCTACACGATTACTACATCGTAATTGGGATTCTGATATTGGAACTAATTCCTCACTTTCCGTACTATTCCAATTTGGATCATGCACATTACTCCCACTAGGATCACATAAATGAGGCTCATGTGAAATTGATTCAACATTTGAGACTCATATGAAATTAATTTATCATATTTTCTCAATTTTTCTCATCATGTACATCACTCACACTTGAATTAGGTAAACCTGAGTGTTTACTAATTATGAGATTCATGTGATCCTGAGTTTTGTAAAAAGATAAATTCTACCATATCTCTCCATGCTTAGGAAAATCAGTTTCTAAGAACGTGATATCTCGTGATTCAAATTCTATCACGCCTCTATTTTCGTGCTTACCTATGCACACATACCATTTTGATTGTTCATAATATCTTATGAAAATACTTTTTTTCCTCTTAGGTCTACTTTTCAATGTTCGTGAAACACACATGGACATAAGTCGTACAACTCTAATGTTTCAGAAAGTGAAGATCTGGTTTACAACATGTCCATAACTCACATGGTGTAGTGGTAATTGATTTTGAAGGCACGCAGTTAAGTATATATATGGCAATTAACAATGTATCACCCCAATCGATTATAGGAAGATGTACTTATGTCATCATAGACCTAATTATTTCAAGAAGAGTTATATTTCTTCTTTCCGTAATACAAATTTGTTGAGGACTAGTCAACTGATGACTAATTCTTTTTTCATCACATAACTTTTTGAACTGATCAAATAAGTATTCAGGATCACGGTCAGTGTGTAGCGATTTAATTTTCTTATCTAATTGATTTTCAGTTAAATTCATAAATTTCTTAATCTTATGCTTAAGATTTATGAACAACTAATAGACAAAACTAAAGCGTGTGAAATCATCTATGAATGTAATAAAATAAGATATTTCATATCTTGCCTTGCATTCATTAGACCACATATATCTGAATGGATTAATTGTAACGGATATTCTGCTCTAATTCCTATTCCAAATGATTTTCTCACAGTTTTTTCTGGCTAAACAATATTCACAAGTAAAAAAATCCACTTTCTTTATGTTTCCAAAAAAAACCTTCCTTGGCTAATCTATTTATTCTTTGTTGGCCAATGTGGCCAAGTCTAGCATGTCACACATTCACATCATTAGCATTACTGATAGATATTGTAACAAAGGAAAAACTGGAATTGCAATTAAAGTATTCTTTATTTAATACAATAAAACTATCCAAAAATAGCCAAAACCATAGTGTATTGTATTTAAGTGCTGATCAACACAAAATTTATGAGAGTTTAACTTAAAACCCAAATTAACTAAAACCAACACATAAACTAAATTTTGAAGAATTTATGGAGCAAACAATACATCATATAGGAGTAAAATTGTTCTATCATGCATGACTAACTTGCATGTACCCACTCTTTTGACTTCAACTCGCGAGTTGTTGCCGACGTATATGCACTTCACCTCATATGAAATTCGTCGAAATTTCATAAAGGCTTCTGTTACATGGTCAGTGACTTCTGAGTTTATAGTCCACAAAAGATTAGATTCAGTTAGAAATATCAAACTTGAAATACATGTTTCATTTAAATATGTATTAAAGATGTTTACTTTTTTAGGCTCGGTGCAGGCACGAGCAAAATGATCTTTTTTGCCACCGTTAAAACATTTAACATTTCTCATGTTGGTTAAACTTCTAAATCTTTCATGACTTTGAGGAATATTGTTATTTTCCGAACTGGAACCCACCACCATAAAATTTTCTTTTCTTCCGGAACCCTTAGGTTTATAGGTTTCTATCATATACACATCAGTATTTGACTTTGCGATCGCTTTCTAATTCTAGGTGACATTTAGCATCATCAAAAGTTTTAATGCTTTCACTGTGGGTAATATGCATATTCATATGCTCCCAGCTATTTGGAAGAGAACGAATGAGCGTTTGGACTTTCTATTTATCTATAAGAACATGACTAGCATCTGTCAGTTCAGTAATCATGTTTGACATTTGCCTCAAGTGCTTTGACATAGTGAACTCAATGTGTTTTTTGTATGTGTCAAACTTGATCATGAGTGGCCTGAGTTTAGTTATTAATGTCCTAAGTCATATCATACTTCATGAACTCTTTCATGATGTCATTATCCTCTTTCATGATGTCATTATCCATGCTACTTAAAGACATAATGTGAGTAATGAAATTCTTCATCTTCCCGGCCTCATAGCCCCTACGATTTCACCTGTGTGGGCTAGAGTTTCAAAAACCTCTTGTTCTTCTAGCACATATTGGATTTTTGTGCTCCAGAGTTTAAAATTATCGTCATTGAATTTCTCACCAGAATTTCTCACTATTGTTAAGTTTGATGATAATATTCTTTGATGTGAAAGCCATTTCAAACACAAAATTTTCTTCATACGCTCATGCACATTTATTAATACTTTTGTTTTACAAGTAATTGTTTTGTCATGAAACAAATTATGTTTAAAAATTTACAATGAGATTATATTCAAAAGATCAATATGTGTACAATCATCATTTAAGGACAAAGTGTGAAATTATTAACAATATAATCATTCATGCAAAATCATTTTCTAAAAATTAACATAGAATTTTTAGAACCTTTTATCATATGACAATTAATGCATATTTAATTTAATAATTTAATTACTGAAATTAAATTTAAATAGAGTATACATTCATAAAATAATGAAAATAATATTTACATGCAATGACATAATGAATAATTACACATTGCAGTAATAATAATATTTTTAGAATAACTAAAATCGCATTGCCAAATTAACTCTTGTATCATTTTATTGAAGATATCATGAGACCATAACGACAACTTAGGGATATCATGGGAATTGCCGTCATTTTTGCTCCATGTCTCATATACTCAACTGCAAATCTCTCCAATGTGACATTGTATACTAATATCTCATACCTATAGACTTACTGATTACCAGAGACCAATAATAAGTTAATGCTACATTCCAGTTAGAGCTTTACATAGCAATTTAACTATGTTATTTTACCTTGTCCAATCGCCTTGCCAAATTAACTCTTGTGTCATCTCATTGACTTTGATGATGTATGAGATCAAGTCATCATTTTCATCTATTCTATATTCTTCTAGATTTCGAAACAATTGGACAAACTTTAATCTTTCATTATATGTTCACATTACATAGGAGTTCTTAATATTATCATAATTTTCCTGTAACAAATATACGAACAAATTATTAGTATTATTAACACAAAAATACACCAACAATATATTAATATTTAAAAGGTAATAAGCAATTCATAAACATAAAATTTGCGTGATAAAACAAATTTATAATTATGGACTCCCTTTATAACAAGAATGAGTTCTAAATCAAGAAAATATACATCAAAATCACTAAATAATGAGGTCAACACATGCTCACATACACAGACGACATGTATGTTTGTTGAGTACATGTACAACATGTTTGTTGCTTAATTAGATGAAATCGACATGTCGGTTTATCTAGGTGCCACCGACATATCATCTGCTTAAGTGTTTAATGTACGATGTGTCGTACGTTGTTGACAAACGACGTCATCTGCATTTCTAAAACACAAATGACATGTCATTTTTGGCTTATGAGAGTGTATTCCGAGTAACAAACATATTCTACTAGCCAACTTCTAGAGTTCATATCTCATTTTTAATTAAAATAAGCAAATGATAAACCGAATTAAAGATAACATGTCATAGTTTCAAAACCTTAAAACATGTCATTATTCATTTTGTTCAGTAAGATATCAAGATCCAAAGTTAGACGAAAATCAATTTTAAAAAATGAAACATAATGCAATTTCTCATTTTTCATATGATTATTCATTTTTTGTGCAAATGGGTGTTCCATCAATGTTTTCAACATTTTCCAACAATATTTTCATCAAAAATCAATAAACCTGAATTAAATTTTGAGATACTAATATTTCATGCTACAACAGGACAGATGACTCCATCCCTATTTATGTTCCAGGTTTCAATACTAAATTCACACTTTCAATGGGCATTGCTAACATACCATTGGGTATCAAATACCCATGGTTGTCAGCATATATAAAAATTAAAAAAAAAAAAAGAATAATTGGTTGCAACAACCGGTTGCAACCAGTTATTCAAAAAAATTATAAAATTATTTTTTTTATCAAAAAAATATAAAATATTGATAAAAATAAAATTATATAAAAAATTTATTGCATGTTTTTGCTAAATATTTCAAGTCTAATGGTTGTAGGTTGCATTTTCATTGATAAAGGTTTCATATTAGAAATATTACATATTTATTGGTAAATGTTGCAAGTTTTCATATTAGAAGTTGCATATTCAATGGTCATAGTTACATGTGCGATTATCGAGGCAGATGCAATTGCATGTTATTGCTAAAATTTCAAGTCCAATGGTTTCATGTTGCATGTTTATTGTTAAAGTTTCATATTAGAATATTGCATATTTATTGGTAAAGTTGCAAGTCTAATGGTAGAAGTTGCATATTCAATGGTCATAGTTACAGTGCGATTTTCGAGGCAGATGCAATTGCATGTTATTGCTAAAATTTCAAGTCCATGGTTTCATGTTGCATGTTTATTGTTAAAGGTTTCATATTAGAAAAATTACATATTTATAGGTAAAAGTTGCAAGTCTAATGGTATAAGTTGCATATTCAATGGTCATAGTTACATGTGCGATTTTCGAGGCAGAATCAATTGCATATTATTGCTAAAATTTCATGTGCAATGGTTTCATGTTGCATGTTCATTGTTAAAGGTTTCATATTGTTGTGATATTTTTATATCGTACCGCAGTGTACGGTGTCAAGTTTTAGTATAAATCAGTGAAAGAGTGTCGAACCCACAGGGATTGCGTTAACTCGCACTAAGTACTACAATTGATAATCCTAACTTTATTTAGAAAACAAATAATAAAGATTTATAATAGATAAATATAAAAACAATTTGATATGAGGAACTAATACGATAGAGATTCTGGATCCTGATTTCACCTAGTTGTCGCCTATATATTTGTCATGTCAATTAATCTTTGTTCAGTTATATTGTTTATAAGTCCAGACTCCTAAAATATCCACTCCCTCTCTCGAGTGCCGAGTGAAAATATCACTAACTATAGACTTCGATATCTCAATAAAAACCAATAGTTACACAACTCATTACGCTTTGTGATTCCATGTTAACGAATTCAAATGACTACAGATTCTCTCGAACTCTATAAAATCCTAGGTTATATTCTCTATATCTATTCAAAATCTCCTCTCTCGAGTGATAGATTCTAAACATTCATCATCTTCAATTGTGGCCAACAATCAAGAAGCATTAAACTCAAAAGAATATAAATAAATTAATAAAACTTCATAACAAAATTGACAAACAATTACAAGGTTCAAGCATCGATTACATCATTCTCCAAAATAAAGGAGTTTAGTTCATGACAAGGATAAAAACAATAATAAACAAGTCATGAATATAATGGAAATCATTAGAGTTCTAAGAAAGAAATAAGAAGATAAAACCCGAATTGAATCTCTTCCTCTCCGGACGTCACCGCCTTAATCTTCTCTTTTCGCTCTTCAATCATCTCCTTGGATCTCTAAAAATATTTGTTTCTGTGTTTTGTGCAGTGTATTAGCCTCCCCTTGAGTATTGGACGAACTGTTATATTTATAGTGGAGGCAGGGAGTCATTGGGTATCATTAGAGATCTTAAAAACCCTAAAAATATAATTCCCGAAACGCGTGTCTTATTTCTCCGTAGCGTCGTGGCTCTGTGGATTGGCGCCACAGCGCTTGTCTCTCTGGAATATGTATGGGGCTGGATCTTCTAACAGGCGCTGCAGCGCCTGAGCTTTTGGACAATTGGCGCCGCAGTTCCTAATTCTTCTAACAGCACCTAATTGTTGAATTGGGACCCACGTGACCTTTCTTCAAATCAGCTTTCACCCCTTACTTTATTTTGGAGGTCAAAGTTTGCGGCTGGGCTTTGATTTTTTTCTGTAATTCACGCCTAAATTGTTTTTGTAAGCCAATTACTATAAATCAACAATTCCCAAACTATGGCCCACGTGTTCTTCTTTTTCAGCGCTTGGTTGGCGCCATGGCACTATGAGTAGTGGAATTGGTGGCGCCATGGCGCCATTCTCTCGGCATTTTGTATGGGTCTTGTGCAGCTTCTAGCGCTACGGCGCCTGTTATAATATCTTCACTGGTTCTCTCGTATTGTCCCCAAAATTAGTGCAATTGTCCCAGGATCCATGTATTAATGCTCCTACAAATAAAAACAGAAAATAAACTATAAATGACATTAAATATTTCGAAATATAACAAAACAATAGGCTAAAGATGTCGGAATAATTGGGTATAAACCACACTTATCAAACACCCCCAAACTAAAGGTTTTGCTAGTCCCGAGCAAAAAATAAAATAAAAACTAAATTCAAATAAATAATTAAAATTAACTAATTAACTAAGCCACTTTCGTAGGGATCACGATTGCATTTAGCATATACAACAAGCCTTTAAAACCCTAGGCGGCCCTAGTGGACGAGTTATAGTCTCGTGAGGGCTTACAGCGACGACACCCACAAACTTCATTCACACACAATCATGCAAAAAAATAAAAAAAAATAATAATAATAAAAGATAGTCCCGATAGTTTCGCATACAATTTTCCTCAAAGAAAGCTTATAAATGAAATTAGAGAACCTTCAAAGTACGCAATTGCAACTCGAATCCAAATTCTTGAATAATTATCTAAGCCAACTTAATGATTTTGTTTAAAAATTGTGATCGATGGGTCAAACCAACCTAGATATCTCAATTATGCTCTATAATTGCTTTATTTCGTGCTCAATATGGTATGATTTTTCTTTTCCTTTCTTGTCTCTTTTTTTCTTTTCTCATTTTTGCACTTTTTTTTCAACTCACCTACCCTTTAAGGTAGCATTTATCCTCATGGTGGTCCTAATACTCGCCCATGGGTAGCTTCACGCTTATCGGTTATAGGTGGTTTATTTTCTTTCTTTAGAGACATTTTTCTTTTTAGTTATACCATACTTCATAACACTAGCAAATCAAGATAGATATCTAAGCAAACGGTCATTCATCGACATGCAATTTCTTCAACTAGTCACCTTGTCAGCTACTTAAGTTTTACTGCAAAAAACCTATTTTTAAGTGCTTATGAGTCTAATATATATCAGTTATTCAAGGCATCAGATAAAAGTAAATCGGGCATTTATCGTTTCTAAAATTTCACCCATAAACAAACAAAATTCATCACAGGATTTATGCTTTACTGTCAAAGACTAAAACAATTTTTTTTTAAATTTAAACAACTAAATAGCAAGTAAACAGCATGCACACGCCCCCAAACTTAAAACTTGCATTGTCCTCAATGTAAGATAAAAATTTAAAGAACAAGAGTGAGGAACAACACTACCATGCATGGAGTTGATCAAACTCTTACTGGTTAGAATTTGGTTGCGCGGGTGTTGTGTGTCTCGTGTTACCTACGTAATAACATGCAAATTAATAAATAGCACACAATAAAATAAAAATTAAAAATAAGGAAAATAAATAAATGCAATTAAATGCAAGGGTTGCCTCCCCTCTAGCGCCAAGTTTAACGTCTTCAGCCAGACGCAACCACCAAATGGTTATGGTGGCTTAAACAGAGTGAACCGGGTAATTTCATCTGGTTTCTTCTTTGGTATCCACCAGTTCTTATGACATGAAAAAGACAGCTTGGCAGGCTGTGGTGATTTATCCATAGATGGTCCCCCAGGATATGTAGATTTTCTCTCAATTGGAAATTCTGGACTGCACATTCGGCGAGTCGTGAGGGACGATACTTGAGCTATCAGTGCACCAACAAGATCTGCCATTACTTCTTTTCAAACTCACCTCGTACGAAAAATATAAAAAAATAAAATAAAATAAAATAAAATAAAAATAAGAAATAAAAACAAAAATAAAACTTAAGACAAAAATAAATGAAATAAAGAAAATAAGAAATAAAAACAAAAATAAAATTCTAAATTAAAGCTAAGATTACTTGGTAGTAGTATTAATGTGAATTAAATAAACAATCCCCGTCAACGGCGCCAAAAACTTGTTGTGATATTTTTATATCGTACCGCAAGTGTACGGTGTCAAGTTTTAGTATAAATCAGTGAAAGAGTGTCGAACCCACAGGGATTGCGTTAACTCGCACTAAGTACTACAATTGATAATCCTAACTTTATTTAGAAAACAAATAATAAAGATTTATAATAGATAAATATAAAACAATTTGATAGGAGGAACTAATACGATAGACATTCTGGATCCTGATTTCACCTAGCTGCCGCCTATATATTTGTCATGTCAATTAATCTTTGTTCAGTTATACTGTTTATAAGTCCAGACTCCTAAAATATCCACTCCCTCTTTCGAGTGCCGAGTGAAAATATCACTAACTATAGACTTTGATATCTCTATAAAAATCCAATAGTTAACAACTCATTACGCTTTATGATTCCATGTTAACGACTTCAAAGGACTACAGATTCTCTCGAACTCTATAAAATCCTAGGTTATATTCTCTATATCTATTCAAAATCTCCTCTCTCGAGTGATAGATTCTAACATTCATCATCTTCAATTGTGGCCAACAATCAAGAAGCATTAAACTCAAAAGAATATAAATAAATTAATAAAACTTCATAACAAAATTGACAAACAATTACAAGATTCAAGCATCGATTACATCATTCTCCAAAATAAAGGAGTTTAGTTCATGAAAAAAAGATAAAAACAATAATAAACAAGTCATGAATATAATGGAAATCATTAGAGTTCTAAGAAAGAAATAAGAAGATAAAACTCGAATTGAATCTCTTCCTCTCCGGAAGTCACCGCCTTAATCTTCTCTTTTCGGTCTTCAATCCTCTCCTTGGATCTCTAAAAATATTTGTTTCTGTGTTTTGTGCAGTGTATTAGCCTCCCCTTGAGTATTGGACGAACTGTTATATTTATAGTGGAGGCATGGAGTCATTGGGTATCATTATAGATCTTAAAAACCCTAAAAATATAATTCCCGAAACGCGTGTCTGATACGAAACAGGATACGAAACAGACGAAACCCGATCCAAGATCCAGTAGACCCCCAAAGAACCTGTCCTTGAAAACCCTTGGAGATAGCCTCAGATGAATTTTGCCAGCAAATAGGACGCCACAAAGGATGCCAACCCTTTGATAAGTCTTTGTTCAATCACTGAACGATGATAAAATTTCTCAATCTCAAGAAATAAAAGTACTATTCACGCACAAAAATTAGGGTTCTTCATTAAGAGTTGTTTTTGAGTTTAAATAGTAACATACTCAAACCCTAAGAGAGCTAAAAAGACTAATATAGCCCTAAACTACCCATTATCAACTAAAAGCCCATAATTCCTAATTTCTAGCCCACTTTGAACCCATAACTAAATAAAATAAACTAACTCAAATAATAAATAAAAACGGTAATCCCCGTTGGTTCCATACATGCAAATAAATAATAAATATGCCTAAATAACGGAAAACGATTCATGCTGCTAGGATCACATCATTCTCCCTCTCTTGAAAAGGATTCGTCCTCGAATCCGTGCCCGGATCATAGATAGTAATGATAAAATCAATTGGACGATTATTCTGGAACAAGGAAAAATCACATGAAAGAAAAGTGTCAATGTTAGTACAATAATGCTTGTGTATTGTTCCCTTTTGCCCATGCTCTTCCGCAAAATCTAATTTTATTGCACTCTCCTTCCCAATGAGATTCCTAATTAAGTTCACACTCTCAATCTCATTCACAACAAATTTTACATGCTTAACACTCACAAAACTCTCACACGTATTTACCCATGTGTTTCCCGACTCGTTACTCTCATTTGAATGCTCAAAACTCTCAACACATTCGACTACACATGTAGTTTCATTAATACATTTAGCCATGCATTGAGCTTCAAAATTATCATCACCAGCAACAGCTAAGTCATCCACCTCAGCAATAGCAACAACCTCTACATCACACTCACTCCTCACTACTTGCTCACTCACTACCATGCCCATATTTTCTTCTTTTACATTCACAACATCAATAACAAGTTTATTTTCCAAGCACTCAGCAACTCTTTCTTTTTTTCTCTTTTCAACCTCACTTCTCCTCTTCATTATTAATTGATCTTTATAGGCTTGTTGTGGTGTTAAAAGAGAAAGAATCACTGACCTCCGTTCTGTGACATAAATGTACCTACTCCTCTCAACATGATACCACACTTGCCTATCATACTTCCATGAACCACCCAACAATACGTGACAATCAAGCATAGGCACCACATCACATAATACCTCATCATGAAACCTCATAGTAGAAAATGCAACCATAACTTGATACTCCACCTTAACCTCAGCACAATTAGGCAAACCTCGTAACATATAAGGCTTAGGATGGTTTCGCAATGACAACCTCAATTTCTCCACGAGACTGGTACTAACTAAATTAGCCCACTGTTCCCCATCAATAATCACACTGCACACCTCATCTTTCACAAATACTCTGGTACGAGAGATATTATCTCTTGGTTGCCCCATAATATCAACCAAAGCACTTGGCATATTGACAAAAATAAATTCAAGAAGGAAGAAAAGACTAAAAAAATGACAAAGACAAAGACAAGACAAAAATAAGACTAAAAAAATAAAAATAAAAAGACCATGTAAGAATCAAAATAAAACACAAAAATCATATTCGGAAACTTAGTGACAAATTCAACCAAAAATTAAAATACGAGACTCAACTACGACTTGATTCAATTAATTTAGCAAAGACTCAATAATTAACACAAAAAAAAATTCATTTTCGATTAAGGGACACTAAGGTAAAAAACCCTAGCACAACTTAACACACAAGGGACTTGATCAAATTTTAATTTGCCTGACCAAATCTGAAATTTTTTTTTTCAGAAACCGATCAAGATATTATTATTATTATTTCTGCTATGACCGACTCAAACATATACATGTAAGTGATGAAACTGACGAAAGCAGACATATGCATGCAACATTCAGATCCAAAATATGCATGTAAAAATTCAAAGCGAACCAACACTGACGCAAACTGAAGCTAAAACAAATTGACCAAAGACAAAACGAAACTGTATGCAAAATAAACAAATGGTCCAAAGACTAAAGATGATGTTGACGCCAATATTGATGATCTTGCAGATTGTTGACTTCAAGATTGATATTTTTGTTTTTTTTTAATTTTTTTCTTTGCCCAAATCAAATATCGAAGTGAGCAATGGTTAACAAACTTGCAAAATCTTTTTTTTTTCTTTCACAGGCGTGAACTCACTTTTTTTTTCTTAACAACGAAGAACAATAAACAAAAGGAGACAAAATTGAAAGACTGAAAGGCGAAAAAAAAAAAGAAGAAACGGAAAGAAAAAAAGTCAGACCTAAAATCTGGCTCTGATAACCAATTGATACGAAACAGGATACGAAACAGACGAAACCCGATCCAAGATCCCGTAGACCCCCAAAGAACCTGTCCTTGAAAAACCTTGGAGATAGCCTCAGATGAATTTTGCCAGCAAATAGGACGCTGTGGATACTGGATTTCGGCCGAGGTCCACAATCAGAATTTGTAGGTGGGGGCATTAGCGATCCTGCAAGACAAAGGTAGAGTGAGCGGGAGTAGACTACCCACCGGTGTGGTGGGTGCCGGGGGCACTCCGACGCCCAAGTCAGTAGTATGAAATGAGTAGTAAATGCATAAAATGTGAAAGCAAGGCTTATTATTACCTTAACTTTCTTATAGTGGCCGTGAGGGCGATGATATGTGTTTTGAAGAAGGGAATTCTCTGAGAACTTTTGTCTACGAACAGTAGCTAGTAAGCCATCGAGAAGCCCCCCTAGAACTTTGAATTATCTCCCATTTTATAGATCTGAAAAGAGATTACTCTGTAGCTGTGATAAGTGCTGACCTCTCTGGCAGATGAGCCCACAACGTGCTTTGGATTCAACTTTCGGCGTGAAGAATATTTGCATGTGTTTTGTTTTTTTAGAAAAAGAGGAATAGTTAGTAACAATTGTTTTATGATGTCTACTTATTTGGCTTTTCATTTGTAGCGTTATGTACCGATGGAATAAAGTCTTTTGGGCTGGGTTCTTCCAATATGGTTTTTAAGGGCCAATATTTGTGGGCATTTGGTATTGAATTTTGACGTGAAAAGACAATTTTACCCCTGGCCCAAATTTGGCACGTACAGTTTGTCCCCTACTCTCTAAGTCAAGAAGTCCTTGACTTGGAGAGTATTTCAATATATGTCGAATACAACAAGATGTATCTCGTACCAGTCAAGAATGTACTAGTTCATGTTTCATACGACAGAGTGAATTCAATGCATGGTTTATGAGTAGTCCAAGTCTTCAACTTGGCTTGACACAAGCCATGGGGAATGTCCTCAGTCGACTGAACCATAATACGGTTCATGAGTATATTCCATACGATAAGTGTAAACTGGACAGAGGAAGTCCAGGTCTTCAACTTGACTCGGCATGATTCGTGGGGAATGTCCCCAGTCGACTGAACCAGATGAAAGTTCAGGAAAATCTCTATACTGCCGGTCAAGGACCAGAGGATCTAGACCAGATGAAGGTCATGTGCTGAACTTGACTCGTTATGAGCCATAGGGGATGTCCCCAGTCTACTGAATCAAATAAAGGCCAGGACAATCTCCGTACTACTGGTCAAGGACCAGAAGAGTCTTCAAATTTTTCTAGTCCAGATGAAGGTCATGTGATGAACTCGACTCTACATGAGTCCATGAGGGATATCCCCAGTCGACTGATCCGGACGAAGATCAGGATAATCAATTGACTCTATATGAGCCATAGGGGATGTCAACGGTCGACTGATCCAGTTGAAGATCAGGATAATCAATTGACTATATATGAGCCATGGGGGATGTCCCCAGTCGACTGATCCAGTTGATGATCAGGATAATCAATTGACTCTATATGAACCATGGGGGAAGTCCCCAGTCGACTGATTCAGATGATGATCAGGATAATCCCCATACTACGGGTCAAAGGACCAGGGGAATTAACAATGTCGTCTGACCAGATGAAGGTTATATATTGACTCTACTTGAGCCATGGGGAATGTTCCCAGTCGACTGAACCAGACGAAGGTTCAGGATAATCTCCATACTACAAGTCATGGACCAGTAGAGTTTACAATATCTTCTGGACCAGTTGAAGGCCAGGTCTTCAACTTGACTCTACATGAGCCAATGGGGGATGTCCCCAGTCGACTGAACCAGATGAAGGTCAGGATAATCCCCATACTACGGGTCAAAAGACCAGGGGAATCTACAATGTCGTCTGACCAGATGAAGGTCATATATGACTCTACTTGAGCCATGAGGGATGTTCCCAGTCGACTGAACCAGATGAAGGTCAGGATAATCAATTGACTCTTTATGAGCCATGGGGGATGTCCCCAGTCGACTGAACCAGATGAAGGTCAGGATAATCCCCATACTACAGGTCAAAGGACTAGGGGAATCTACAATGTCGTCTGACCAGATGAAGGCCAGGTCTTCAACTTGACTCTACATGAGCCAATGGGGGATGTCCCCAGTCGACTGAACCAGATGAAGGTCAGGATAATCAATTGACTCTTTATGAGCCATGAGGGATGTCCCCAGTCGACTGAACCAGATGAAGGTCAGGATAATCCCCATACTACGGGTCAAAGGACCAGGGGAATCTACAATGTCGTCTGACCAGATGAAGGCCAGGTCTTCAACTTGACTCTACATGAGCCAATGGGGGATGTCCCCAGTCGACTGAACCAGATGAAGGTCAGGATAATCAATTGACTCTTTATGAGCCATGGGGGATGTCCCCAGTCGACTGAACCAGATGAAGGTCAGGATAATCCCCATACTACGGGTCAAAGGACCAGGGGAATCTACAATGTCGTCTGACCAGATGAATGCCAGGTCTTCAACTTGACTCTACATGAGCCAATGGGGGATGTCCCCAGTCGACTGAACCAGATGAAGGTCAGGATAATGGGTATATTGTCGAATGAGTTCATCAACAAGTTCCAAGATATAGGCTTGTAGATGTAGACTGCGATGAACATCAAGTCTCAAGTCATAACTATATGTGGTATCTACAACAATTCCCAAGCTACATATGTAGATGTCGATGGGGAAAAACATCAAGCATCAAGCCATACATGCATAAGATCAACAACAAGTCCCAAGCTACATATGTAGATGTCGATTGGGAAAAACATCAAGCATCAGGCCATACAAGCATAAGATCAACAATAGTCCCAAGCTACATATGTAGATGTCGATTGGGAAAAACATCAAGCATCAAGACATACAAGCATAAGATCAACAATAAGTCCCAAGCTACATATGTAGATGTCGATTGGGAAAAACATCAAGCATCAATCTACACATGCATGAAATCCACAATAAATCCCAAGCTACACTTATGTAGATGTCGATTGGGAAAGACATCAAATATCAAGCTATACACGCATGAAATCCTCAATAAATCCCAAGCTACACTTATGTAGATGTCGATTGGGAAAGACATCAAACATCAATCTACACATGCATGAAATCCACAATAAATCCCAAGCTACACTTATGTAGATGTCGATTGGGAAAGACATCAAACATCAATCTACACACGCATGAAATCCACAAAAATCCCAAGCTACACTTATGTAGATGTCAATTGGGAAAGACATCAAACATCAATCTACACATGCATGAAATCCACAATAAATCCCAAGCTACACTTATGTAGATGTCGATTGGGAAAGACATCAAATATCAAGCTATACGCGCATGAAATCCTCAATAAATCCCAAGCTACACTTATGTAGATGTCGATTGGGAAAGACATCAAACATCAATCTACACATGCATGAAATCCACAATAAATCCCAAGCCACACTCATGTAGATGTCGATTGGGAAAGACATCAAACATCAATCTACACATGCATGAAATCCACAATAAATCCCAAGCTACACTTATGTAGATGTCGATTGGGAAAGACATCAAATATCAAGCTATACACACATGAAATCCTCAATAAATCCCAAGCTACACTTATGTAGATGTCGATTGGGAAAGACATCAAACATCAATCTACACATGCATGAAATCCACAATAAATCCCAAGATACACTCATGTAGATGTCGATTGGGAAAGACATCAAATATCAAGCTATACACACATGAAATCCTCAATAAATCCCAAGCTACACTTATGTAGATGTCGATTGGGAAAGACATCAAACATCAATCTACACATGCATGAAATCCACAATAAATCCCAAGCTACACTCATGTAGATGTCGATTGGGAAAGACATCAAACATCAATCTACACATGCATGAAATCCACAATAAATCCCAAGCTACACTTATGTAGATGTCGATTGGGAAAGACATCAAATATCAAGCTATACACGCATGAAATCCTCAATAAATCCCAAGCTACACTTATCTAGATGTCGATTGGGAAAGACATCAAACATCAATCTACACATGCATGAAATCCACAATAAATCCCAAGCTACACTTATGTAGATGTCGATTGGGAAAGACATCAAATATCAAGCTATACACACATGAAATCCTCAATAAATCCCAAGCTACACTTATGTAGATGTCGATTGGGAAAGACATCAAACATCAATCTACACATGCATGAAATCCACAATAAATCCCAAGATACACTCATGTAGATGTCGATTGGAAAGACATCAAATATCAAGCTATACACACATGAAATCCTCAATAAATCCCAAGCTACACTTATGTAGATGTCGATTGGGAAAGACATCAAACATCAATCTACACATGCATGAAATCCACAATAAATCCCAAGCTACACTTATGTAGATGTCGATTGGGAAAGACATCAAACATCAATCTACACATGCATGAAATCCACAATAAATCCCAAGCTACACTTATGTAGATGTCGATTGGGAAAGACATCAAATATCAAGCTATACACGCATGAAATCCTCAATAAATCCCAAGCTACACTTATGTAGATGTCGATTGGGAAAGACATCAAGTATCAAGCCATACAAGCATAAGATCTGCAACTAGTCCCAAGCTACATATGTAGATGTCGATTGGGAAAAACATCAAGTATCAAGCCATACAAGCATAAGATCTACAACTAGTCCCAAGCTACATATGTAGATGTCGATTGGGAAAAACATCAAGCATCAAGCCATACAAGCATAAGATCCACAACAAGTCCCAAGCTACATATGTAGATGTCGACTGGGACAAATTGACTTGATGAAAGTCCAAAAGAATTTTCATACTACCTAACTTGATAAAGATTGGTCGATTGGACCTAAAGGAGATCCAAGAAAGTTTTTTTTCATTCTACTAGGAATGATAAAAGATTCCCTATGTAGTATGGAGTTGGCAATAATAAATCAATGTAGCATGAAGATGATGACTAACCTTTGACTTAGTTTGGAGGAGTTGACAATAATTCCAAGTTGTCTGGAGAGATTGGAATTTTCCATGTAGCCTGGAATTGATGGCCATTCACCTCGTCGAATGACAATCTTTCCATGTCTCTGGGAGCTGAAAAGTATGTCCAATCAATTGAATTTACAAAGCTTGGCCATTATTGTCGTGGTGTAACATGCAACTCAATCGCATGATCAAAAGTTGTCATAACCCATGCGACGAAAGGAGGCAAGATGCCACGCACCACGTGAATAACCCACGTGAAGGAAGGAGCTTAAACGCCAATAGCCCACTCATGCCTTCCAAGCCCACGAGCAAGAGGCCCACGCCATAAAAGACTCATTCCCCCACCAATAAAAAATCAGTTGGCACGAGAGAAACCAAGCTTTGCTCTTGCCTGATTGTCTCTCCAGATTAGCACATTTTGTAGTTTCAAATGGACCCAATCATCGTATATCAAGTTGGATCCCATGTGACTTTGTCTTTGCATGGAACTTTATCAGGTTGTCCATTCCTCATTCTCGTGTGATGTAGTGTGGGTTATTGCTTTTTGGTAGTGAGCTCTCAACCCAATTTTTCAGCCACGTGAGGCTTGATAGGTTCAGTATAACTTCTAGCTTGTCTTTTCGTAGCCGATGTGGGATTCTAATTAGTGGACTCGTCACTTGCATTTTGGCTTAGGCATACTACACTCAATTGAGTCTTTGCCTTGGGTTTTAATTCGGATGACGGGCGTGAGTTGAGCAATGGTTCCCTCGGCTGTTGTGGCTCTTTTGGGCCAAGCTACAAATAAAACTTTATGGGAAGTTTAGACTCTTTCATGCTACTTACGTTAGCTTTGGTGATGGGCTGGGCCTTGTTTTAATTTGGTTGCCACAGATTTTGAGTTGGTTTGCTGAGTTTTTAATGTGAGCTGGGTTTGTTCATGGACTGCCCAGTTGTTTTCATTTTCGTGGGTTGGTGGTTATTTGGGCTATTCTTTAGGAATGTGGCAGAGGTATTCCATGATTGTGGATTGGTCTGACATCTTGGGGCTTAATGTATGTGGGATTGTTTTTCATTTGAACTATCTTAGCAAATTCCCATGCGAATATTTGTGATTGCTGCGCATTTAATTTTGTCGAATGAACCACTAGGGCCAGCCTCACTTGCAGTATTTGCAAGTGGAAGAATCTCCTTGGCAGTATGCATATCGGCTTCAATCACGTGGAAAGATTAAAGATAGAATGGACACTGGGCGTTTGGACCTTTTTTGCACATGATATAGTGTATTTATCCAGCTGACGTTTGGAATCTATTGTATGACTTTCGGATATGACTTTTTTTTTATTGGTAGTCTGACTACAGGTAGGCTAGAGAGAATTGCTCTTTGAACTCCTGCATTTTCTGTTGTTTGGAAGATGTGACTTGTTGTGATTGGTAGGCTGGAGAAATATTGTTGAATGCTTCTAGGAGATTGGATGATAAGATCGTAGGGATGACTTGTAGTCTCGCGCCTTTGAGTGGCTGAAGAGAGAATTATGTTCCAGATATTATTGGAAATTCGTATTGGAGCTTTATATGGCTCAATTTTCATCTTCCATTGATCGTGAATATTTTGTAGAGTGGTTATTTATGCCACCGCAGGGTCTGGTGTCTATTTGTAAGGATTGTAGACTAAGTGGTCTTTGCTTACTATGAATCGCTAAGGCCCCACGGTGGGCGCCAAATTGTGGATGCTGGATTTCGGCCGAGGTCCACAATCAGAATTTGTAGGTTGTGGGCATTAGCGATCCTGCAAGACAAAGGTAGAGTGAGCGGGAGTAGACTACCCACCGGTGTGGTGGGTGCCGGGGGCACTCCGACGCCCAAGTCAGTAGTATGAAATGAGTAGTAAATGCATAAAATGTGAAAGCAAGGCTTATTATTACCTTAACTTTCTTATAGTGGCCGTGAGGGCGATGATATGTGTTTTGAAGAAGGGAATTCTCTGAGAACTTTTGTCTACGAACAGTAGCTAGTAAGCCATCGAGAAGCCCCCCTAGAACTTTGAATTATCTCCCATTTTATAGATCTGAAAAGAGATTACTCTGTAGCTGTGATAAGTGCTGACCTCTCTGGCAGATGAGCCCACAACGTGCTTTGGATTCAACTTTCGGCGTTGAAGAATATTTGCATGTGTTTGTGTTTTTAGAAAAAGAGGAATAGTTAGTAACAATTGTTTTATGCTGTCTACTTATTTGGCTTTTCATTTGTAGCGTTATGTACCGATGGAATAAAGTCTTTTGGGCTGGGTTCTTCCAATATGGTTTTTAAGGGCCAATATTTGTGGGCTTTTGGTATTGAATTTTGACGTGAAAAGACAATTTTACCCCTGGCCCAAATTTGGCACGTACAGACGCCACAAAGGATGCCAACCCTTTGATAAGTCTTGTTCAATCACTGAACGATGATAAAATTTCTCAATCTCAAGAAATAAAAGTACTATTCACGCACAAAAATTAGGGTTCTTCATTAAGAGTTGTTTTTGAGTTTAAATAGTAACATACTCAAACCCTAAGAGAGCTAAAAAGACTAATATAGCCCTAAACTACCCATTATCAACTAAAAGCCCATAATTCCTAATTTCTAGCCCACTTTGAACCCATAACTAAATAAAATAAACTAACCCAAATAATAAATAAAAACGGTAATCCCCGTTGGTTCCATACATGCAAATAAATAATAAATATGCCTAAATAACGGAAAACGATTCATGCTGCTAGGATCACATCACATTGGGTATCATTATAGATCTTAAAAACCCTAAAAATATAATTCCCGAAACGCGTGTCTTATTTCTCCGTAGCGCCGTGGCTCTGTGGATTGGCGCCACGGTGCTTGTCTCTCTGGAATATGTATAGGGCTGGATCTTCTAACAGGCGCTGCAGCGCCTGAGCTTTTGGACAATTGGCGCCGCAGCGCCTAATTCTTTTAACAGCACCTAATTGTTGAATTGGGACCCACTTGACCTTTCTTCAAATCAGCTTTCACGCCCTTACTTTATTTTGGAGGTCAAAGTTTGCGGCTGGACTTTGATTTTTTTCTTTAATTCACGCCTAAAGTGTTTTTGTAAGCCAATTACTATAAATCAACAATTCCCAAACTATGGTCCACGTGTTCTTCTTTTTCAACGCTTGGTTGGCGCCATGGCGCTATGAGTAATGGAATTGGTGGCGCCATGGCGCCATTCTCTCGGCATTTTGTATGGGTCTTGTGCAGCTTCTAGCGCTACGGCGCATGTTATAATATCTTCACTGGTTCTCCCGTATTGTCCCTAAAACACGTGAAATTGTCCCAGGATCCATGTATTAATGCTCCTACAAATAAAAACAGAAAATAAACTATAAATGACATTAAATATTTCGAAATATAACAAAACAATAGGCTAAAGATGTCGGAATAAGTGGGTATAAACCACACTTATCACATATTAGAAATATAGCATATTTATTGGTGAAAGTTGGAAGTCTAATTGGTAGAAGGTTCATATTCAATGGTCATAGTTACATGTGCGATTTTCGAGGCAGATGCAATTGCATGTTATTGCTAAAATTTCAAGTCCAATGGTTTCATATTGCATGTTTATTGTTAAAAGTTTCATATTAGAAATATTGCATATTTATTGGTGAACGCTGCAAGTTTAATAGTAGAATTTGCATATTCAATGGTCATAGTTACATGTGCGATTTTCGAGGCAGATGCAATTGCATGTTATTGCTAAAATTTCAAGTCCAATGGTTTCATGTTGCATGTTTATTGTTAAAGGTTTCATATTATAAATATTGCATATTTATTGATAAACGCTGCAAGTTTAATGGTAGAATTCGCATATTCAATGGTCATAGTTACATGTGCAATTTTCGAGGCAGATGTAATTGCATGTTATTGCTAAAATTTCATGTCAAATGGTTTCACGTTGCATGTTTATTATTAAAGGTTTCATATTAGAAATATTGCATATTTATTGGTAAACGTTGCAAGTCTAACGGTAGAAGTTGCATATTCAATGGTCATAATTACATGTGCGGTTTTCGAGGCATTTGTCATTGCATGTTATTGTTAAAATTTGCATGTCTAATGGTTGTAGTTTCCCGTTTATTGTTAAAAGTTGTGTTTCTAATGGTCATTATTTAATTTTTTGTTTTTCAAGCATAAAATATTTGTTGCATCTTTTAAGGTTGAAAGTTGCATCTTAATGGTTAAATTGCATATCGATGGTGTCAAGTTGCATGTATTGGTTATATCTAACAATTACAAATTATTCAATATCATTTTTAATACTTCGATTCGTTCTCGATTTCGTGTTTAATGGTTATAAGTTAATACAAAAAGATTAAACATCACAAATAATGAGCACAAATTATTAATCTTGATATCTACTATAATTTTCGTTAATTACATATGTTAATGAGCATGTATATGAGTTTTATACTTGTTTTTTTCTTACAATTTTATTCATTACGGCTAGGGGTGGCAATTTGGGTAAGGATTTCGTTTATTTGTTCGATTCGATTCGCTTTAAAGCGAATATGAGTTTGAAAAAAATATATTCGTTTAATAAATGGGTCGATTCAGTTCAAATCATTTATTAAACTAATCAAATACGAATTAAGATCATGGATTCGTTTATTCATTAATGAATCGTTTATTATTTTCTTTTACCATTTATTGTTATTTTTCAATTAAGATTCGAGTAATTATGGCTAATTACCATAGAAAAAATAATATTTTCGATAATTGGTGAAGTTTTTTAATAAATATATTAATTACATGTTTTATGGTTTAATTTCGTTAATTATATATGTTAATGAGCATGTATATGAGTTTGAAAAAATAGATTCGTTAATAAATGGGTCGATTCGCTTCGATTCGTTTATTAAACGAATCGAATCGAATTTATTAAAACAAATCGATTACATATTAAATTAATCAATTTTCTACTTATTTATTTATGTAAGTATTAAATTGGTTATAATTAATAGTATTTCGGATATTCACTAAAGTTAATGAGCATGAAGGAGAATTTTTATTTATTTTTTTATAATTAATTTTTATTTCATATGAAAAGTAATTAGTATGAAAATGAATTTTTATTAATTATAGAAGATGAGTATTTTTTAAATTATATTTGTTGCCTTGTATTTTTTAATTTACTTAATTTAATTATCATTTATTCCTACATTATGTAATGGGCTTCAGATGGGCTTCTCAAATTGCATGCCAAAGTCAAAAATAATAAATGGGCCAAATCCATAGCATGGGCCTCCTATTATTTTCAACTTACTTCATAAATGGAAATTAAATTTGCAGTGAAAATTATTTGAAGTTGACGTTCTTGGTTGTGCTTCATGAATGAGTTATTCTTCACCAACCACCTCAAGCAAGTAAATTCATTCTACCTTTCAGAGACCTACATGCAGCTTGTTGACTATTTCTGGTTTCACCAGTTTGTTCAGTGTTTCTGGTTTCAACAGAAAGTTTGGTGGTTCCATCAGCAGTAATGGTTTTTCCATCAGCAGCTTTCATCAACTTGTTCATTGTTTCTGGTTTCAACAGGAAGTTCGGTGGTTCTGGTTTCATCAGTAAGTAAAATCCATCAGCAGCTTTCATCAACTTGTTCAGTGTTTCTGGTTTCATCAGCAATGAAATTTCAAATTTGATTCCATCATCTTGTTGGGTGGTGATTAAACTTAGAAATTAATCAAAGGTTTTTTTCATTAAGTCAGATTATTTACTTGGTATTTTATTTTTTACTTCAGCTGTACTGATGAGTGCAACATCAGCTACTGGAAGTATTACAGCTTGGGGGTTCGACCTCAATGAAGAAGATTCCAGCCAATATTTCGGGGATATATCAGCCACTCCAACTAATCCTACAGACATTAGCAAGCTTCAACCTTCAAAGGAACACATGTACAGATGACTTCACTGGATCAATAAGTGTTGGTTCAGAATTTGATTCAGTTGAAGATGTCGAGGCATGGTATAAAAAGCATTCGAAGTCTATTGGATTCTCCACTGGGAAAGATGAGATTCGTAGAGATAATAAAAGTGGAAAAATAGCATTTCGTTCTTGGGTTTGCTCTTGCCAGGGTTATATGTCAAAAAAATATTTGGAGCGAACTAATCGAGTGAGGGAACCGAAGGGCATTACTCGTAACGGTTGTCCAGCAGAACTCCATATCAAACTTAATCATTCAAGAGAGAAATATGTGGTTGTAAAATTTATTGATGACCACAGTCACATGTTGGCAACCCCATATGAGACATAATTTCTTTGTTCCTACAGACATGTCAGTAATGCTGATTTAGCACATGCTCAGGCATTGCAACATGTAGGGGTTAAAGTCCGTCAATTCATGGATTTTATTACTGACCAGGTAGGAGGTTTTCATAATGTTGGGTTCGTGGGTAAAGATATACAGAATAAACTATATGCTAGTCGACGTGCAGATTTGTCAGAGACTGATTCTGAAGCCGTAATTGCTTATTTGTCTGCAAAAGCTGATCTGATCTTGGTGTGTATTTCGAATATACATTGAATGAGGATAATCTATTACGTAACTTGTTCTGGACTGACACTGTTGCACGACATGATTATGAATATTTTGGTGATGTTTTGGCATTTGATGCGACATACAAGAAAAATGCATACAACCTACCTTTAGTTGTGTTCGTTGGGGTTAATCACCATTGAAGAACAACTATTTTTGGTTTTGCTTTACTCAGTGATGAAACAGTTGACTCATATATTTGGCTGCTTCAGACATTTCTTACTACAATGCATAATAAACAACTTAAGTCAGTCATAACTGATGGTGACAAGGCAATGTCAAAGGCAATTAAAACAGTTCTGGAAACTATTCACATCGTTTGTGCTGTTGCATCTTCAGAGAAATGCCCAAGCAAATATCAAGAAAGAAGAATTCACAAAAAATTTAGCTCATTCATGTTGAATCTGTTATCCATAGATGAATTTGAAAGACAATGGGCTGATTTAGTTTCTGAGTGGTGATGAGTGGTAATTATATCACTATTTCCCACTCATTTAACCTAATATTTTGTATAGTTTCTTGAGTTTTGTGTTATTTTGATGTTTTTGTGTATTTTGTAGATAAATAAAGTTTCAGGACATTCTGGAGGTGATTTGGAGCAAAACAATGAAAATTGGCAAAAGGGCATTTTGGTAATTTGGGCGTGACGTCTAACATGCGCCGAACAGTGCTAACGTGCGCCGGGTCCACAAATCAGAATCTGAGAAAGTTTGACTTTGCTAACGTGTGCCGTGCCACGTGTCACCATCACAGCCGATCTGCTAAGTGCGTCGTGCCACGTGTCATCATCCTACGGTGCCGACATTCGCCATCGCCACGTGTCACTCCACGTCATTGCCACATCATCGTCCACATCACCAGTTGACCGAGTCAAAATGCCACGTGGCTGCCATGTCATCATCAATCAATCACAGCGTGCCACGTGTCGCAATTCTATGGTGCTCAGTCAAATTGCCACATGTCGCCACGTCAGCGCCACGTCAGCATCAATTATTGACCAACTTATATGTATCTGACACGTGGCGGATAAGAATCTGAGCCGACCAATCAGAAGCCTCTACGTGTCATAATAATTGAACTTCAACCACATTGCCACGTGTCACCTTATCACCTTATCCGGAATCTGAAGCCAACGAACCAGCGCGTGCCACGTCGAGCAAACGGGCGTCTTGGCGTCGCGACGCCCGACCCCTACTGACGCCTATAAATTCAGCGCGATTTCAGAATTCAAAGCATGCCTTCCTTTAGTTTTGTAAGGACTCTAAGGATTGCATCTTCAGTGTTTTAGTTTTTGTAATTTTAATTTAGCATTTTTTTTAGTATTTTTAATTATGCACTTTTACTTTTGTAATAAATTTTTTTACTTTTTTTTTACTTATGTTTTGTAGTTATTTACCGCTAGGGTAAAAAGGTGAAACATTGAATATAATTATCTAGTATGGGTGTCACGGGTCGGGTCGGGTTTTTCACATTTTTTTTACCCGATCGGGTCGGGTCATTGGGTCTTCTGACCCGAAACCCGAAATTTCAGAAGGTAACCGCGCGGGTCGGGTCACAACGGGTCGGGTCAAAAAAGTTGGGGTCGGTCGGGTCAACACAATATTAAGTGAAAATAATATATATAATTTATTGATACAAACATATTATGTATAAAGGTGTAGCCGAAATGGCAAGCTAATCCATTAGTTGGAACTATGTTGCAGGTTCAAATCTCACCATTGTCAATTTTTTCCTATTTTTTTTAAATAAAAAAGTTGCCAAATATGCTGGCAAAGGGATTCGAATCTGCAACCAAGGGCAGACAGAGAGCGCACACTGCCAATTTAGCTACAAATTTTTGTTGTCAAAGTGTATCATTAAAAATATATATAATATTATTATAATATCATTCACATCGGGTCGGGTCGGGTCAGACCAGAGTTTATGGCCTAAACCCGTGATCCGACCCTACCTTTCGGGTCGGGTCGGGTCAGACCCGAAATTAAAATTTTAATTTTATAAACCCGATCGGGTTGTTGCGGGTCGGGTCGGGTCGCGGGTTGACCTGACCCTATGAACACCCCTATTATCTAGGTAAATCTCACTTAATTATAATTTATAAATTATAATTTGACCGGATTAATTAATGGCAGACTTTATTACCGCCTATATGGTCGGTCTAAATATAAATTACTTTACCGCATATATGGCTGGTCTTTATGTGACAGATAATTACCGCCTATATGGCTGGTGTAATTGGACTAAATGGATTACCGCCTATATGGCTGGTTTTAAATGTTTAATATTATTAATTCCTGAGAAAGCAGAACATAAAATAATTTACATATTATAATAAGTGAGATTCCTAGATAAGAAATATTAAATGTGGATACTCTAACCCCATCATTTTATTTTATTCTAGGGAAGTGATGAAACACATATTACTAGGCTTAATAATTGATTTAATTATTTATTGGGTAATTCTTTAGTTTGTTTATTGAGTTTTAAGCTTAATGCTTCTTATTGTCTGATCACCAATAAGATTGATGTGGTAAACTTAAAATGAACTAGACATAGGGATTTTAAGTTTGAGCCTTAGATTCAATAGCCCACGATCTTCCTTGAGGATAGATAACCCTTTAATAGATTTCCTTACAGGATAGACATATACCTGTTGGGCGGAGGTAGCCATAATTGGAACTTGATCTTAATGAATCCAGGCAATTTGGTTGACATAGACATATGGTTCAATGGGTTATACTGGTATTGGCGTCTGACCATCGACATAGGCTTTTGCATATTTTCGTGTTCCAGGGTAGCAAACTGATTTATTACACATAGATAAGAGAATCAATTCATCTTTATATTACTATTGTGTGGAGTCACGACCTTAAATCCTTGAGTCTTTTCTTTTATTTTCCTTAGTATTTTCTTTTGAGTTTGTTTTTATTTTAAATCCACATTCAACCAACCAAAAGCAATCAATTTTATTCTCCCTATAATTAGATACATGTAAATAAATAGTATCAATAATTAATAACAACAGTAGGAATTAAGTTCTTGTGGGATCGATATTTTTATACTACTTGAACGATACGTGTGCTTGCGTTATACGTGTGTGTTTACGCCGGTCAAGTTTTTGACGCTGTTGCCGAGGACTTATTTTTCTTGAGTTATTAATTTTGAAGCTATCTAATTTACTTGTATCTAATTTTCTTTATTTTTATCTGTAATTTTTAGTTCTTTCTTTTATTTCAGGTGGTTAAAAAAATTGGAACATTATTGGGATATTGAGAGATCACGAGCTTTCCTAGAAGATACACCCCAAATATGGGAGCAACAGTCCGGTTTTCTGAGGCATGTTGTCCAACCCAACAACTATCACTGGATGCCAGAACCAAGCAATACCACATTTGCTCAACAAGACGCAATGGGGAGATGTGACATATGTAATGGTAACCACCCTAGAGATTATTGCGAATACAACTACCATCCAGGGTGGCAGAGCTATCAAGATCCTTCATGGTATGACGAGCTATCACATTTCACAGAACCACATTTTCCATCTTATCCACCATCTACCTACGATCTTCATCAACAATCAGAATCATCAGAAGAAGATCAGATGATTGACATGCTCAAAGATTGGTTCAAGAAACAAGACGAAAAGTTGGATACAATGCTTGAAACATGCCAGAATCAATTTGAAAGTATCCAGAGACAATCAGAATTCATTCAGAGACTGACAGATCAAACGAGACAATTACCTCAAGAAGAATTATCAGATGAAACTGACAAAGCCTTCGAGTACCCAGAGATCCACAATGACACCCTAACAGAGGAGGAGGCTGAGCAGTATCAACAATCAGAGGTATCAGTTCAGGAGCCCAAACCAG
This sequence comes from Zanthoxylum bungeanum, assembly GCA_019454045.1. Classification (NCBI taxonomy): domain Eukaryota; kingdom Viridiplantae; phylum Streptophyta; class Magnoliopsida; order Sapindales; family Rutaceae; genus Zanthoxylum; species Zanthoxylum bungeanum. The sequence continues at coordinate 35,985 of SKCR01014604.1, forward strand.
CGAAGTCTCTATTTGACTTTTATTATTCAAATTCTGACGAGGATGAAGCTGATCTATTTGTACCAACTGCACCAACAACGGAGGATCAAACTTTCAATCCTCAAAATGAAGATCTTGGAGCATGCTTTACCATGATGTTTGATGAAGATCTACCTGAACCATCTATTCCAGTAGTATCAAAGGATGAAGACCTAATGTCAGAAACATTTTTACATCCTCAGACAGATACTTATTGCGCATGCATTTCACAGATGACGGATGAAGAGTTGAATACGGAAATTTTAAAATTCATATGTGAAGAAAAGGTGGAGCAAGAAGCAGAGCAAATGGAGGAATAAATGTCTGAACGTATTAATGATCCAGAGCATTCAGAAGAACACATGTTTGTTTGGGGAGTACAAATTACACATATCACCCAGAAGCTTGACAGGATGGAACTCCCATTCCAAGTCAAGCACCATACGAGACCTCCTGATTTTCTTTCTTTCTTTCTTTTCAGGAACCACTGGAGCAACAAAGATCAAAAAGGTGGCACAAACACGAAAAAATGACAAAATTCTTTTTGCCACTTCACCGTTGGAAGATACCCTTCAAAAGCAACGCTCAAGGGATTGTCTTTAATCGGACATCCAAAATGACATTGAAACCTCCTTAACAGATGAATTTCAGTCACGTCTGGCTGAAGACGAAAAATTTAGCTCTAGTAGGGAGGCAACACATGCAATTTGTTGTAATTTCTGTTTTATATTTTGTGTATACATTTGTAGAATTTTTTTAATTTTGTGTGTTATTTTTGTAGGAAAATCACAAATAGAGCATTTTAAGACAGAAGGAATGGTGTTTGGCAAAGATGAAAGCTAATTCATTAGTGATGGCTGAGTAAGGAATGGATTCTTGAGACGCATTCTAATGAATTTATACTAAGCGAATGGCGTATTGCGTACACATTTTCGTTGCCTTAATAAATGTTTTAATTTGTTTTTCTGTTTTTATTTCCTTTATTTTCGCCGACAAGATCTAAATTTTTTAAATTTTTCACGATTTATTTTAACGTTCATCTAATAATTGTCATTTGGCAGGTACTAGTGCTACTATTACTCACCCATTTTCAGGTTCTATAAATTCAGCTCTACATTTCTTTCTTCGACACATTCAAATATACATTCAAATAAGAGAAAGAAAATGGAAGCAACTTCACAGCAGCGAGTCAAGCGAATTTGTGTTTTCTGTGGATCCAATTCTAGTAATAAACCAGAATTCATTGAGGCTGCAAAGGAATTGAGGAGAGTCATAGCAGAGAAAAATATGCACCTAGTATATGGCGATGGCAATCTTGGAATGATGTGAAGCATTTCAAAAGTCGTTCGGGAAGGCGGTCATGTTTTGGGAATCATTCCAAAACCTTTGGCAGACGAACAATTAATTGGACCAACAAATGGAGATGAACACATTGTATCAGGTATGTCTGAACAAATCCATGAAATGATCAATACTACGGATGCGTTTATTGCGTTACCAGGTGGGCTTGGAACGTTTGAAGAAATGTTCACGGTAGCATCATGGGCACACTTAAACATTCATCGGAAACCCATTGGGTTACTTAACATTGAGCATTTCTTCGATTTTCTGTTTGCATTTCTTTCTTGCGGAAGCCAAAAGACATGAGTTCGTCACAAAATTTGTTCAAGATATTTTCCTAACTGCTACAAAGGCCGAAGAATTAATTGACCAAATCCTAGCATTTGAACCAAAACTCGACCCCATTCTTTTCAAGTTGAACTGGTCAGATAGTGATCGTGCTAAGAAGCGTAAATTGGACATAGATCTTAATCGGTAATTTTTCTATATTTCAGCTAACCAGATACTACCTTATAAACTCATCTTTTACTGTTTAAGACATTAGGGACAATGTCTCATTTAGGTTTGGGGGTGGGGATTAGTTAATAGTAACTTATTTTTATTATTTTTAGTCCAAAATTTTTCGAAAAATAAAAAAAAATTCAAAAAAATTCAAAAATGACAAAAATATTTTGTGTTTTTTGTGTTTTTATTTTAACTAAAAATGTGAAATTGGTAAGAGGTAGCTGAGTAAGGAGTTTCCACTCCTGAGACTTATCTCAAACCTATTTCAAAACAAGTTAATTTTTGTTTATTTCCTTTTGAATTATTTAATTTGTAAATTCTCCATAATACTGATTAAAATAGATCTTCATATGCTCAGTTAGCAGATATTATCAACATGCATAGTAACATATAGACATGAGCTATAATTGAAAAGTTTGTAATATTCAGTGCTCTAGTTTAATTGGAGGAAGCATCTCAAAAAGTAATGGAGTAAAAAAAAATCTAAGATCCGAGTTATTAAGTCTGTAAGGGTGTTTTTAACATCTAGTGCCCTAAAACCAACTGGTTTAGGAGTCACTGGCCCAAAGTTCGCTACATGGATCAAAGATGCTGCAAAAATATATATTCTGAAGTCTGAGTAATTAAGTCCGTAGGGGTGTCTTAACACCTGGTGCCCTAAAACCAACTGGTTTGGGAGCCACCGACCCAACACTCGCTACATAAACGGAAGATATTGTATATAAAAAAAATCAAAGAAAAAATGAGAAAAATCAGAAAATTTATTCCATTGCTGCAAAAAGATGTGAATTCTGATAAAACTTTAGGACAAAAATATTACTCTCTTATCAACTACACTTATGATTGTTGTGGGCAAAAATGAGTTGTTTAATATTTTGTTGGCTGTGTATATGGAGAATGGTAAATATAATCGGAGAATTTACTTATTCAGTAATTTAGAAAGAAACAAAACAACTAGTAACTTGGAGTAGAAGTTTCACCTGATTAGTCACTAACTTCTTTATTCTCTTTTCGCTTGTCTTTTTGCTTTTGTGTGCATTAGTTTCACTACCTTTTTACTTTTATAAAATCTTTGTGGGTATCATTGATGTAAACCCTCACGAGACTACAACTCGTCCACTAGGGACACCTAGGGGTTTAAAGGCTTGTTGCATACGCTAAATGCAACTGTGATCCCTACGAAAGTGGCTTAGTTAATTTTATTATGTTATTTTATTTTGTGTTTTGCTCGAGGACTAGCAAAATGTTAGGTTTGGGGGTGTGATGAGTGGTAATTATATCACTATTTTCCACTCATTTAACCTAATATTTTATATAGTTTCTTGAGTTTTGTGAATATTTTGATATGTTTTGTGTTATTTTGTAGATAAATAAAGTTTCAGGACATTCTGGAGGTGATTTGTAGCAAAACAGTGAAAATTGGCAAAAAGGGCATTTTGGTAATTTGGGCGCGTAAGCCCTTGGCGTCGCGACGCCTAACATGCGCCGAACAGTGCTAACATGCGCCGGGTCCACAAATCAGAATCTGAGAAAGTTTGACTTTGCTAACGTGCGTCGTGCCACGTGTCACCATCACAGCCGATCTGCTAACGTGCGTCGTGCCATGTGTCATCATCCTATGGTGCCGACAGTCGCCATCGCCACGTGTCACTCCACGTCATTGCCACGTCATCGTCCACATCACCAGTTGACCAAGTCAAAGTGCCACGTGGCTGCCACGTCATCATCAACCAATCACAGCGTGCCACGTGTCGCAATTATATGGTGCCGACCGTCAAATTGCCACGTGTCGCCACGTCAGCATCAATTATTGACCAACTTATCCGTATCTGACACGTGGCGGATAAGAATCTGAGCCGACAGATCAAAAGCCTCCACGTGTCACAATAATTGAACTTCAACCACCTTGCCACGTGTCACCTTATCACCTTATCCGGAATCTGAAGCCATGAACCAGAGCGTGCCACGTCGACCAAACGGGCGTCGCAATGCTGGCTTGGCGTCGCGACGCCCGACCCCTACTGACGCCTATAAATTCAGCGCGATTTCAGAATTCAAAGCATGTCTTCCTTGAGTTTTGTAAGGACTCTAAGGATTGCATCTTGAGTGTTTTAGTTTTTGTAATTTTAATTTAGCATTTTTTTTAGTATTTTTAATTATGCACTTTTACTTTTTGTAATAAATTTTTTTTTACTTTTTTTTACTTTATGTTTTGTAGTTAATTTACCGCTAGGGTAAAAGGTAAAACATTTAATATAATTATCTAGGTAAATCTCACTTAATTATAATTTATAAATTATAATTTAACCGGATTAATTAATGACAGACTTTATTACCGCCTATATATTCGGTCTAAATATAAATTACTTTACCGCCTATATGGCTGGTCTTTATGTGACAGATAATTACCGCCTATATGGCTGTTGTAATGGACTAAATGGATTACCGCCTATATGGCTGGTTTTAAATGTTTAATATTATTAATTCCTGAGAAAGCAGAACATAAAATAATTTATATATTATAATAAGTGAGATTCCTAGATAAGAAATATTAAATGTGGATACTCTAACCCTAGCATTTTATTTTATTCTAGGGAAGTGATGAAACACAATATTACAAGGCTTAATAATTGATTTAATATTATGGGTAATTCTTTAGTTTGTTTATTGAGTTTTAAGCTTAATGCTTCTTATGTCTGATCACCAATAAGATTGATGTGGTAAACTTAAAATGAACTAGACATAGGGATTTTAAGTTTGAGCCTTAGATTTAATAGCCCACGATCTTCCTTGAGGATAGATAACCCTTTAATAGATTTCCTTACAGGATAGACATATACCTGTTGGGCGGGGTAGCCATAATTGGAACTTGATCTTAATGAATCCAGGTAATTTGGTTGACATAGACATATGGTTCAATTGGGTTATACTGGGTATTTGTTCTGACCATCGACAGAGGCTTTTGCATATTTGTGTTCCAGGTTAGCAAACTGATTTATTACACATAAATAAGAGAATCAATTCATCTTTATAATAATATTGTGTGGAGTCACGACCCTAGATCCTTGAGTTTTTCTTTTATTTTCCTTAGTATTTTCTTTTGAGTCTGTTTTTATTTTAAATCCACATTCAACCAACAAAAAGCAATCAATTCCCTTCTCCCTATAATTAGATACCTGTAAATAAATAGAATCAATAATTGATAACAACAGTATGAATTAAGTCCTCGTGGGATCGATATTTTTATATTACTTGAACGATACGTGCGCTTGCGTTATACGTGTGTGTTTGTTTACGCCGGTCAGTGGGGTTGGAGAAAAAATGCATGGGTTCAAAAGAATGTACCAGAAAGTGGAAAAGGGTTGAGGCTTATTAAAGGTATTTTTTTTGGTGGAACAATCGACGCAAAGGTGTGAGAGTTTAAATTCATACTTGTCTCATTTCCTTCAAGTGAAAATTGAAATTGTATGATTTATTCGACAAATATATTGTGCATTGTACTGTATACGGCATAAAGAACAAAAAGATGAGTTTGATTCGACCTATAGTAGTCTGGTATTAACGACACATCTACATAGCATCGAAAAACATTCTTCTGAGGTTTATACAAAAGAATGTATTTCAATAGATTCGGGAAGAGATGGCTTGTGAGGCAACGTTAATTATGATCAATTGTGACAAGTCCATTGGTTCGAATATCTATACAATTAATAAGTTTCTGCACCCGGGCCTTAGATGGACAATTGTTTTTTATGTTGAAAGAGTGCACATGGCGTGTTCATGTAAGATGCTAAAGTCTTCAGGTATTCATGTTCTCATATTTTCATGTTATGAAATTGGAGCAAATGGTTTGTATCCCGCCTACGTTGATTATAGAGCAGTGGGCCAAATCCACGAAGAAGTCTACCAATTATATTGTGGATATTGCACCTCCTCACATCGACAACCATCTTATGGAGGTGCCAAATTTGGTTCATTGGCAGCAGTATGTAATAATTTGTGTTTTATAGCATCAAAAAATGAGCATGCTTACACAGAAGCTTTATCTGAGATTCAACGGCTGACAAGCAAATTTCAGGAAGTTATTGCGATTGAAGAAGATGGAATACTTGGTAATGTTATGAGTTGTGATATGGGCATACAAGTCAAAAACCCTGGTATAATTATTACAAAATGATGTGCTAAAAGGTCAAAGAATGCCGTAGTGAAAAATAGAAAATGTAGCCAATGTTAGCAAACAGGACACAACAAAAGGAATTGTTCTATAAAAATTGTTGCTGCCAATGATGAAGGTGGAAGTAGTATGAGTGGGACTAGCGTATCTTCATAAACATATTGGATGCCATCGACACCGGAATGTTCAACAGGTATTAAGAATTTAGAAAATTTAAATCGGGGAATAATTTACTAGTTTCGCTTATATTTAATGTGTATTTTTTGTTTGTTAAAAAAATGGTTCCTTCAAAGATTAATTGGTAGGTAAATTGTAGGTTTGCAAGTGATGGTCTAACGTCATCTATGTATCTAAGCCATCGACCTCAGAAGCATTTGCAGATATTAATATGTAATGATTTTGAAAATTTATGATTACCGAACTGAATGAACATGGAAACATTTGTAGGTTTCGATAGTGAAAGCAATATTTTTCGAACATCTTCACAATCCTGTTACGAAAACTGCACATGGTGGCCTTACTCCATATAGTCTATATTCAATATTTGGATGACATTTTGGATGTTGTAATCAGTACGTAATAAGCATAATGGATGTTGTAATGGCAGGTTTAGACCTCAAACAAAAATCATTGTAATCAAAATGTATCATTATTTTGGATATGTTTTTATGTATCCGTAGTTTATGTTCAATTTTGTATGGTTTTATTTGTTTACAAACTTGTTTAATAGCTGCAAATTGTTTTTGGATGACATTTGGATGCTGTAATCAGTGGATTGATGAAGTGAACCAAATTCAATATGAAATTCCTTCTGAAGATAGCTTGTAATGCAATCATTGGCTAATTTAGTCTAGACATATACACAAAACCATCCGGATACAAGCATCACGTCAAGATTCTGAAGCAAGATGCTTATGATGCTTCATCACTATATTATAGATGCTTCAAAAAAAAGTCAAAACTGATGACCAAAAACAAACCTCAATTCATAGAATTGTTATATTCTTCATTAGTACACTGATCGCCTAATAATAGAAATAACAAGGGGATCGATCCAACATTGCATCAAATAGTGCAGGTGGTGACAATCACCTTACAGCCAACAAAGTTGGAAGTCCTCATCCAGTGATGCATTTTCAAATACATTTCCCAGTTTTTCATTGTACAAAATGCATTCACTACATAACTCACGATTTTCAGTATATGCATTCAAAAGTATAAGGTACAGTTTCAGTTCAATAACACAAATGTCAAGCCTTTCTCTGTAAACGACTTTTCTTTTTACTGTTCTTTTCCATTCTAACTTACTATTTTGGAGGTTTCACTCTTGGTGTTTACAGTGAATTCAGCTGTTGTTGTGTTATATTCTCTCATTGTTAACTTTAAGACCTCATCACGTTTGTCATTCAATGGAGAGTCAATAAGTTGCAATGCTATCGTCACTCTTGCTTCCTGGGAGTCATGCTGGTCCAAATGATATAAAATAAGTGAAGGAAACTAGTCAGTATATGTACTACCCAACAACCTCAACTCAATATATTTATACCATCCAAAACAATCAAGTCAGTAAATTAGATCACTAATCAATGTTCAGTATTGTAGATCTTGTCATGTTATCATGTAAAACCAAAAAACAATAATTTTCTTCATGTCATGTTTCTACTCATCATTATGGTAAATACAATAGTGGCATTACAGTACATTTCAGAATCATTCCCGCAACAACTTAATATGTGTCTTCACATAGAAATAATTATGCACCAAAAGAAAATCAAATGCTAAAAGCTAAATATGTTGAATATGAAAGAAAAATTGAAGATAATAGTCCCATCATACAAATCAACCCCAAATAAGCATAAGCAGTAGCAGGAAATATATGATGTAAACTTGTAAATATATATAGCACCCAAGAACCTCAACTCAATGTAGTTAATCCATCCAAAACAATCAAGTCAGTAAATATTTGAATATATGGAACTATTATGTTCTACGAAGCACTTAAATATGAAAAGTTGTGACGGTGGCGACTCCCGGAGTGTCCATAAATTTAATAACATAAATCCCACAATCATACCCGTTGGGTTGGGTTGGAACTCATATACCACTGCACACTTGGAAAGTCAAAAAGCTCCAAGGTTCTGTGAATGTATTCAATATATAACTGCGGTGGATAACATCTAGCGTTTGCAACTAAATGAAAAAGAAATTGGTTATAATCAAAAAAATTCGCATAATAGATATACAATCAAATGAAATAAATAATAAACAAAGAAAAGTGAGATGGAATTACAATAATATTCACTTTGTTTTGTCGTTTACGCGCTCGACGACCACTCCGCAAAGAATCCCAAATCACAAACTTTTTCTTTAACCTTAATAATAACATGTACCAATGGAAATCTCCGTCGTGGATGGGCACAAATATCTATTGAAAAGTAAAGATGATATAAGGATGCAATTAAGAAATACTAACGTAAAAAATATAAAGCAAGCATATATATATATTGGACCTGTTGGCATCTTTGCAGATCACACATGTAATGATCTTTCAATTGGGAAGCTCTACGAAACGAATCATATTGTGCATTTCGTTCTAGTACCATTTGCTACGTATTCATTTTTGGATTCCAGACAAAATATTATGACTTGGAAAGAGATAAAAATAAAGCAATGAAATGAAAATAATCAAGTTTAATGATATAACGAAAATACTAACAGCAAAGGTTGTCGATAAAACCAATTGATTGTTTCCGTAGTCTTTTTGAAAGACTCCTCTATATGGAGGTACTCAGCCTTCATGCAAAATGACCTAAGCAATAGATCAATTATTATTACAAACTTATACGTAAAAATCATAAAAATCAATAGACACAACCTCACCTTGAACTGGTTTCACCCAGGCAAAAGCGACAACAAGCTACTCGAGTGATATGTCATGACTTATTCGGACAATAATGTCACTGCAAGCAACCCGAAAAAGATTTAAAAAAAATTCAATCCAATATACATATATGAAAATAATTTAGTCTATGGTGGTAAATGATTTGGTACATTTTCTCAGCGAATTTATTAAAACAATATTGAATTATCTTCAAATGATCAGTAATGACTGCCTTGTTGACCAAAAAAAGGACCAGCTTTAAATTTTGACATTGCGTCGGTTGAAACAAGAATCATATGGGGATGCTGATAAGGCCCCTGGCTTTCTGTTTCTCAGTGGCCGATTAGGAATTAAGGACATATCAGTCTTGAGCCTCTGCCTTATGTCCAACTATATCCATCGAGGACTAGGTGAGAAGAAAAATAAGTCACTAATTATATACAAATAATAAGTAAAATAAAACATATAATTGCTTGTATTCATACCTCATCCTTTAGAATGGTGGAGAATGGTTTAGGGTTGGCCATTGATTCATTAAATGTTGCTGCAATCTTCTGATTCAACTTGAATGAGTCGTCAAGAGAGGATGAACTACTGTTAGTTGGTTTTTTATCATGGGCATTAACTTCCTTAGCATCGACTGGTTGTGCAGCTTCAAAGATAGGGACCGACGTCGGTTCATGAGTCGGACGCGCTTGTTGTCCACAAACATGTGAATTTAGATCTAACAAATATGATTCTAATTTATCATTTTTTTTTTGTCAATTCGTCCATTTTATTTTCCATCAATCATGCCGCGAGTTTTTTTAGCATGTTCTCCTATAGTTTCCTCAATTTTTGTAGGCTTGTCATAACTGGATCGAATTCCTTCGCACGTACAAAACTGTCTTGGTGGCCACTCTCCTTCCTCATGGGAACCTAATTAAAATTTAAAAATAATAATTAATTTTTAATGATAACTTGCAGCATACCATAAAGGAAATATTAAACGAAATAATACCGCATTGCTCCCGAAACCACCAAATTTTTTCTCCCATTGAACAAATTTTTTATTCCGTGGCAGTCCACTGCATGATAGGCCAACCATTCCTCGTGAAGATAGCTGGTAAGTAGAAGACGACATGTAGAAAATCTGAATAAATGTCATAATGATAAACATGGACTGCATGTTGGTACACCAACATGACGAAATTAAAGAGATCAAATGTTATTAATTGCATACCATTAAAAATAAAACATATCCTCTAATTGAAGAAGTTTTGTTTACATTGACCTTCTTCACTCCATTCCATAAAAACTGAAAACACCAGGTAGCCCAATTTTTAAATCTAATGGAGTTGACATCTTTCAATACATACAGGTAATATGGGTTGATGTACGAGGCAGGAGTAGGACATAGGATAGTACTGATAGCAAACAAACAAAAAAGGATACAGAAATCATCATCAGCAGTGGTAATAATGCTTAGTCTCTCAATCACAATTGCTATTGGGATGCCTTTCTTAGTAGTACAATATTGGGCTCTTAACTCAATTATGTCATTGTCTTCCCCATAAGTCTCAAACGTGGAACCCCAATCCTCAAACCCATAACTGCAGCAAAAGTATCAACACTGAGACCGTATTCGGTTCCATTAAGTGTTATTATCTCTCTCTTCGCGTCACATTGTTTAACCAACCATCTACATAACTCTTGTCGCAATCTCCCACATTTGAGACCCAAGAGGCTTCCAAATCCAAGCTCTCTTACAGCTTCTTCTTGTTCAACGGTAAATGTGGAAACCATTTTCAAGAATTGAGTGACACTACATCTTGATATTCCTATATAGTTAGGACAGAGACGATGAACAACAAATACATCAACAATGATAAGTAAGTTAATTTAAAGTTGGAAAAAAGCTTCATAACCACATTAAATGCGAAGCTTCACAAACACGTCAGATGCCAACAAATATTGCATTTGTACACAATAAAAACTATCAACATCCCTGCATTTAAAAAATTACGTCAAACATTAAACATAACAAACTTAACATCTTACAATAATTCATTGTTTAACCCACAATTCAAAGCAAACTGCTTATAAAACTATCAAAAAAAAACTATTACAATGTAATGAGTTGAATTAGATGAAGATTGAAAAAAGTCACAAAAAAGACAGATAAGTACAAAATCTAACTCAAAAATAATGATTTCAACTTTCAACATAATGATGTATTCTATGTATATCAAAATCATCACCCACATACCTCAGCATATACAACTCACTATTAAGGCAACAACATTAATGGTTAGCCAAAACTTGATTTCAGATATTAACATAGATCTGACAATACTAGTATACTGCATGTTCTGGTTTCGACGGAATTAATTAGGGATGATAAGCACAACCTGGGAGTATCGCAATTTGGGGAAAATTTTAGGGCAAAAATTATGGGAAAATTTTGCTTGATGTGAGAGAGATGAATTGAGAGAGAGAGAGCTGGCCTTTTATATTTAAGGTAGGTAACCGGCTTAACCGGTTTTCTCCTTTTTTTTTTTACTCACTATTGGATCCCTTTACTGTGATCCAAATTTTTTTCAATCAAACCCAAACTTCATATCCATTAAGTTATGATATAAGATGATTAGCAACCATGCTTTTGAACACCCAATAACTCCATCCTAATACCAAAAATTTCAAAACTTATCTCTCCAACAAATTTTATCAACCTAAACTTCTGCAAGCATGCTTAAACCAAAAATAACAATGGGGTCACAAATAGAATAAGACACAAAACTGAGAGAGAAAAATCTTAAATTGATGAACTTCAACAAGCTTTTGAACAAACCAGAGGACATAACCATACACTTTACATACTTTGAAAATTCAACACAACCCATTAGGTCAAAATAGAATAAAACACAAAGCTGGAGAAAATTCTAAATTGATGAACTTCAACAAGCTTTTGAACAAACCAGAGGAACATTAACCATACACTTGACATATTTCAAAAATTCAACACAACCCATTGGGTCACAAATACATAAGACACAAAGCTGAGGAAAAAATTAAATTAATGAATTTCAACAAGCTTTGAACAAACCAGAAGAACATTAACCAACACTTACATATTTTCATAATTCAACACAAATTCATTAACAAACTTCCAGTTTCTTTTTAAATGAACCTTGCAATAATGAACAATTTATGAGCTTTCCAAATATTTATGTCCAAATCCCCAGCAAACAGAAAATTCGTCAAGCTAAAAGGATGAAACTTTTTATAAGTATTCTTTCATAAAGTGATTAATTAAAATTGCAGGTAACAAAATCAGAGGTCATCAAGTTTCAAATTTGATGATAAATACAGAACTGCATGCAAGATTCGCAACAGAAGAGAACAACCAAATTCACTAAAATCATAAAGGATGCAGTGTAATCAAGATTTATCAACCACAAAAATCCAGCAACGTACGACAGAGTTGACTAGCGACGGAGAAGCAAAACGACGTCGGCATCGGTATTGGATAGTTTGCGATTTTAGGGCACAAATTTGGCTTGTTCTGTGAGAACGAGAGATCGTGAGAGTGAAAGTGATGACACAAACGCCGGAGAAGCAGATCCGGTTAAACGTCGTCGGCGTACAGTAATTTTCAAGGGCACACGGCAATTTTCTGTGAGAGTGATGAGCAATTTTTGTGAGACAGAGAGAGAGACCGTGAGAGTGATGAGGGATTTGTGAGAGAGAGAGAGATCAAGAGTTGTATATACAATGTATATTTGTTACCGGTATATCTGGTTTTTGTTTTTTTTTTTTAAATGACCGTTGGGTCACTTGACAGTGATACGACAGTGAGGACCCAAGGGTATGTCATACCCCTGGGTACCTTAGACGCGCCCACTTTCAATTCATAATGGCACAAAATAATTCCACTGCCTCCCTAATGTAAACATTAATACATAGCCCATCAGTTCAGCTAGTATATGTTTAAGAATTCGGTAGTCTCATTAATTGCATCTCATCAACAACATCAAAAATTTCAATAACAATATCATCACAGTCAAAATATTTAACCCCAATAATTCTGGCAAAAAAAAAAAAAATAAATAAAAAATTGTAATAAAGAGTAAAGCGTTTGGTGGTAATTAACATAATTACCTGATTGCATTTGTTATTGATAAATTTTTCAAGTGAGGTCGGTCTTCGACTGCCCAGCAGCGAATCGCTTTGATAGGTGTTGGGAAGTGAGGTTTTTTTTTTTTTTTTTTTTGAAGATGAAGTAAGCGGTTTTCGAGAGAAGTGTATGAAGAAAAGTAACTACATCTTGTTGAAGCAATCGAAAATGAAAGATTTGAGATTTTGAAAAGCATTGGAAGAAGTTTCAAGAAAATATATGACAGTCCATGAAGAAAAGAAAATTCATTTATGAGCGTTTGCGGCGGAAAGGAAAGCTTAGGATCTGATCTTTGTTTTGTGTTAGGGTTGCGAAGAAGGGTAGAATATATATAGTACAGAGAGATAAGAAATCTAAACTTGCACTGTAGTCCTTATTGTTTGAGAAAAGTCAATAGAACCTATTATCTCAAAGTTATTGTCATTTAAGTCCCCAATATTGATTTGTTTTTCTTTTCATCTAAC
>SKCR01014605.1:0-39161 GCA_019454045.1 Zanthoxylum bungeanum
TGTGATTCCATTATACTATGATAATACTGGAGCCATTATGCAAACAAATGAACCGAGGGCGCATCAGAAGTCGAAATGTGTGGAACATAAGTACCACATCATTCGAGAGATTGTGTCGGGAAGGGATATTATCGTGTGCAAGGTACCGAGTGAAGATAATGTAGCAGACCCGTTTACGAAGGCCATTCCTCTAAAGTTATTTGATAAACATGTGGAGTCGATGGGTATTAGATACAATCGATATTGACACTAGAGTAAGTGGGAGATTTTGTTAGGGTTGGTGCTCAGTGTTGGATAATTATGACCCATAGCATCACTATTTTGTAAAGAACATGGTGTTATTGTACAAAATTAACTATGTGACAAAGGAAATTGCTCTTTTATCATTTGTAATTGGATTACCTGGATATATAAATGATAAAAGTCCATATGATTAGTACCGGATTAATAAGATATGAGACAATATTAATCCACTAAGGTTTAATCATTAAATATCCCTAGTTGTAGTATTATCGAGACTGGACATCGATAATGCGGAATAGGTTAGTATTGCACTTGTGCGCGTTATGGAAGCTTAACGACATGGTTCTCATATATTTAAGTATTGGATACTTATGCAAGTGTGATGGAAGGTTCTGTTTGCCGATGGTATGGGAACAGCTTCGCTCTGGATAGACCTCTCGGAGTCCCATTGGTAGTATGACTATGTGTCTATGGGAATCCGAATCAGGGTAGGTGTATATGGTCTTAACCTGAGACTTGCATCACTAATACTTGCGACAATCAGTACGCTTTGGTTTTGGTCGTCCGGAGCTTTAACAGGTTCTGTGTACGCCTCTTCTGGTTTACTGAGAATCGTAGTGTATTGGGTGTGATGTCAATATGGAAGTATCACTTCAATCATATGGAGATGATGACCACGCAGGGATACAGAACCAGTACTCTATAGTGCTATTGCCATCGGGAAAGTATAACTAGGTCGTGACTTTCCGATCTTAAAGAGACTAGTTGCTAGTGATCCGATATATGCTTCGTACGGGGCAGACACAACTCCAACCCTATGTCTAGTATGTGACATCCGATTCTGGATCGTAATACGCAATACTATGTATACTACGCTTGATAAAGATCTTGTATTCCTTAAAAGAATATTTCTGGAGAATTGGGTAGGCACGGTGCTTTGCTAGAAGCCAACCATGTCTTGTAAATCGATAAGAACGTGGTACCGGGTATGCACGTATTCGGATAGTCCGATGACCGAAATTACCGCCAACATATCCAGGGATCTCTTGGGTCGCCTCCCAAAGATTCACCGATGACATTTGACTCGAACATAATTAATCTGGGATTAATTAAGAGAGAGAGAAAATTAATCTGGGATTAATTGCGACAAAAATTTATCTGGGATAAAATTCGGATAGAAGAGAGAGAACGATTATTTTGGAATTAATCGATTAAATAATATATTAGATATATTAATTGAAATTAGATTTCAAAGTGGAATTAAAATTGGATTTTAATTCTGACAAACGAATTAATTTAGAATTAATTCACAAGCGACTTTCGTAATAATTTTGCTAGGCATTATTATTTATTTAAATTAGATTTAATTTTATCGCAACGGAAAATTCGTTTAGTTTGGAATTAAATGAACCCGGGCCCGAGCGAAGTTGCGTGTTAAGTTATCCGACTTAAATTTGGAATTGAAAAGTTGTGGGACCCATTTTACTTACATCATTTGTTTGACTAATGATGGAAGTAGTTAGGCTTGATTTTGGGTTTGATTTGTTGGCAAGTAAGGCTTGACTTTGCTTATATAACACTCAAACCAATATCAACACTCAACCTCACTATAAATTAATTTGGTCAACTTTGGAAGTGTATGAATTCACTATTCACAGCATCTCTCCTTCCTCTCCAAAGCTCAAAACCGTGAGCTTCTTCTTTCTCCATAGATTTTTGTTGCAAAAATTCAAGTAAGCTAGCACTTCAAAGAGTCAAACAAGGTGATATGGAGACTCACCCAAGTGTTGGAAACACTAAAAGAGGGCTTGGAGCTTCCATCTACAAGAAAAGTTTTGAAACTTCTCATCCAAATCAATGTAAGTATTCCGCAACTTTCTTGATTAATTCACACAATAATCACACTTAGAGATCTCGTGGCATGTCTAGGACACTAACACTCAGAGCGTCAATTTTCTGTTGTATTTCCTTATAAAAACTCTTGAAAATGTTTTATTATGAATAAAATAAACAGGGCACATGAGATACCACTGTGATTCTTCGACTTGAGATACCATTGTGGGCACATGAGACATTTTCCACACTTAGATGGCAGTCACGTCACCGACTTATTAAGGTCAGACCTCAGGGAGTTTATCTGGGATGTGTCAATAAAAAAGAAATTTACGGGTAGGTGAATTATGGACACAAAATTGGATTTCATGACGGATATGCCTGAATCTAGAGAGTCTCACTAATGAAATATACTCATAGAGCACTAGAGCAACTTTTACGAATAATGTTGATTATTTATAAATCGTTTAACGGTTAAACGAAAGATACATGCTTTAGGGACCGAACCGTCATTTCCTAATTAATGTGTGTTTGTATTTAAAATATGATATTATTAAATCCACATTAATTAAATGTCAAATTATGATATTTGACATATATCATTAATAAATATATTTGAGATATTTAAAGTAAATATAATATACATATATTTGAGATATTTATATTTAATTAATTAATTAATTAAAATATAAATATCTAACATTATGATAAAGTTCGGAAATGATTACAATGTAAATTTTTGACTTTTGCATTAAAGGAAATGGTTATCAAAATGGTTTTGACTACTTAGATATTTATTATTAAATTGTTAAAAATTGAAAATATCTTATTTCTTTTTGGATTCAAAATTCGGCCCTAACCCTAACTATTTAAAGTGTTAAATTTTTCATTTGCTTCACTTTATCAAAGCCTCCAAAAACATAAACAAAAGTAGTTTGAGAGAAAAGAGGAGAAAAACAAAAGGAAATCAAGAAAAGTTTGGAAATAAGTAAGTATTTCCAACTTGTTATTTGTATGAAAAATGTTCCTCTTGTTCTTCGCTACATCCTATGTTGTTCATAAGTTTTCCTAATCTTTCTTCTTTGTGTTTTTGATGGTTGGAAGTTTGATGATAGGGCTTTGCATGTATGATAAACAAAGAAGGCTTCTAAGGTGTTAGTAAGCATTCTTTTGATCATTTGATGATCTTGTTGCCATTCTAGAGTTGTAGGGCCACTCATTGATGATCAAGAATTCTTCTACAGTTATTTCAAAGTGGTGAGACTTGTTTGGTGTGTTAGAGACTTGATTGAAGTGTTGTATTAATTTAATTTGGTGTAATTTGATCAAATGGACAATTTGTAAAATTAGGTTTCATAAGCTTTTCCAAATTTGTGGCTTTTGATAAATGTAATGTATTATGGTGTTTATATGATGCATATTTAATTTTGAGTTGATTGGATTTGATCATGATATGTTTTGAACAAGAAAAATAATGCACAATTTGCCCAAGTTGAGGGGCTCACGATAATTTTGGAATTTTATGTGGTTTAGGTTGTAATTTATAATCTCATGTATTGGACATGTAGGAAATTATTTTAGAAATGATTTGGTATTATCCAAAATTATTTTTGATAATTTGAGGACTAAAATGAATAAAAAGCAAAGTTAATGAGTCAAACGGTAATTTACAAAAAAATATGATTTCTTGGGTAAAATTTCATTTTTTAAGTATTGGGTAATTAAAATAAATAAGTTTATTTTAATTGATACAAAAAAATTTATTGAATTCGGAATTTTGATTTTCCGCTTTCCGCTGCGTTACCCGGGCATTTCCCTTAAAACCCCAACACGACAGTCACCCTCGCAATTGTCCTAGAAGAAGTTTTAGAAGTTTAGGATATTTGATTATTTTTTTGGTTGTCGTGCTGAGCACGTTATTTGCATATATTAAGTAAATGTTTCGATATCTTATGATATTGTAGGCACAGAGCCCTTGAGTGTTGATAGATGATGTAGGCACGAAGCCCTTAGGATATGATTTTGATGTGTTTTGTGTGGACCAAAGGCCTTTTTGTTTGTTGGATGTTTTCATAGTTTCCGTTTTGATGCTCGACTGTGATCCAGGTTGTCCAATTTTAGGATACATCATGTCCAATTTTCTATAACTATGGAGACTTATGGAGATGATTTAATCATGTTTCCTGTCGGTAGCATCCTGCCTCTGGCGGGGTGTTACAATTTCATTTCAGCTCCGTTTTTGAAGATTCTCACGCCAAAAATTTTTAATTTTCATGCAGAATTTATCACAAAATCCTCAAATCTACTTTGAAAATTTTAAATTACATGCCATAAATATTCCAAACCCTAGTCTATTTCTACTTGACAGTTGGGTCATGTACTCAAAAATTAAATAATTTATTCAAACCATTATACGATTTTACAACCTTCAACGAGGTGTTACAATCTCCTCTCCTTATAAAAATTTTGTCCTCGAAATTTCTTTAACTAAACAGCTCTGGGTACTTAGCTTTCATTTCTCCGTCTATTTCCCATATTGCTACTTCGAACTCCTGGTTCATCCAACGAACGTCAGTAGCTTAAGTTATGGCCAAAATACTAAGAACTATTCGGTACACGGTAGAAAAATACTCTCGTACTGGAACTGTGAATATTTCGTCAAGTTTTCAAAAAATTAATTTATGGATACTAATGCACTCATGCATAATTTTTGTAGAGACCGATTTCCTAGCGCAGCAGAAGCGACTTAGGCACCGGGATCGATCTCAAAAAATTTTATGCTCTCTTCCCTCTTTGGCCGAAACTGCCCAGGTGTCATACTCACTGTTTTGTACTGTATTTCCAGCAGTTCACAACAACAAAAACATCACTCATCACACTCGAAATTGTTCACTGATTTGGGGCAAATTGTGCAGCAGATCTGGTCCGTTTTCTACTCAGAAACAGCCCAAAAATTACCCCAAATCAGCCATTTATATTGGTAAAATTTGCTACATAAAAATACAACAAAAACACCCATAAGAACTGTCCCGAAATTCAATCCAATTTCCGTGCAATGCTTGCGACTGTTCAAATTCCAAAACCCAAGCAAGCCATGCACACTGCCCACGTCTATAATTCTATTTTGATATGGGTGATTGTCAAAGTCAAATCCATGGGCTGATCATCATCATTTGCATGAGGCGTGCTTTGTTTATTGCTTTTGGTCATCTTATGCGTGTACATGCTGTGATTTGGCATCATATGCATCTGCTGAATTTTGGTTTTTGCTTTGGTCATCAAATCCATGAGCTGTGATCATCATATGCGTGAGCTGAGTGTTTGGTTTCTACTTGTTCAATGTGCGTGTGTTGAGTTTAGGATCAGCTCACCACTCAATCTTGGGTGTTATGACTCACCACCAGAAATCTGTGATGGTGGACTCGGGGTAACTCACCTAAAAGTTTATTATTCTTGAGAAATATTTCCTCTATGCTTTCTCATGTTTTTCTCTCTTTTCAATCTCATTGAAAATATGAGAAAAGTGGCTAGGGTTATGCTTACAAGAGAAATGCTTTATATTTATATCTATGGTTTAGGTTAAAAATGTGTTTTTGAAAAATCTTCCGAAAAAGTTTTCGTAACAAATTCATAAATCATAACTTGTTCTCTTTACCGATTCAGTATATCCAACTCATACATATCTTATCATCACATACATATACAAATACGTGTTCATATACTTATACATATACATATTCATTTACATACACGTATACATACCATTACCAGTTCATACACTTACATACAACCATACATACACATAGACATTAAGCTAATCTCATACTCACTTCATATCAAATCAATAACGACGATGTCGATTAACTTAACTATACATAACCTTGAGCTCCGTTCTCAAAATCATCTCTTACCACCCTCATTTATCCTAAGCACTTCAACCATTTACACACACACACATATATAAGAACATGAATGAACATTCAAGTACTCATCGCATGGCTACTTACCCGGTTTCGTAAGCATTCCAGGTCCTAGTCAAGTCCCAAAAGAAATGGCGAAACATCGTTAGAATCGCAATTTATTACATTCATGACATAACTTTGACAAAGTTTCGGATCTTTCCGGGACAATTGAATCAAGTCCGATTTCAATATTTTCAGTTCTAATAATCCTAAAACATCATTACAAACTAATTTAAGTCATCAATTACTTAAGTCCTCACTTAACGTATTTTTGAAAAATCTTCCGAAAATATTTCTGTAACGCTACAAAAGGGTCCTGAACCCTACGAACCTACTCAGATTCATCTAAACAATATCATAACATTATATATGGCTCATATATATATCATTACTATAAAAAACACATTAATACACGGAAAGCTCACTTTTGCCAGAAACTTGCATATTCTATTGGATCAATCCAGCTCATTCCGTTTTTACTCGGATTCCACCAAATACATATATTAAATATACTCATTCCCAAACAATTCAATTTTTATCATTACGCCACTTTACAAAGCTACCGAAGACATCCAAGAATTTAGCGGCAAACTTGAAATTAGTAGATTTTTACTGGGAGGTATTACCAAGATTTCGAGGGCATAAACAGACTCAAAATGATCCCATAAATGTTCTGGAATTGACAGAATTTTGATCGAAACTATTGTTCATTCGATGTTACTATTCATCACCAATTCTTCTCTCGATTCACGTGCAATTGTGCATGAAATGGGAAAACCGTCGCTGCCAACTCGTAGTACCCTTAGAGAGCTTTGATTTGACGGGTGGCTCGAGCCGTAAAATGAAGCGACGAGCCGGGATCATGAAACCCATGCTCATGACCGGCGTAAACACACACGTATAACGCAAGTGCACGTATCGTTCAAGTAGTATAAAATTATCGATCCCACGAGGACTTAATATCTAAACTATTAATTTTATGAGGTCAAATGATTAATAATATCTAACAAGTTGATTGATTGATTTGAAATGGTGACGATTCTAAATTTAAAAGCAAGTAAATAAATTTTTCGAAAATAGGTTTTAAGAAAATTCAATATTAAAAACTATATAGGGTTGTGATTTCTTCCAATATCATTTTAAAGATGAAGTGGTTATCTTTAAGTTGGGTAATATATTGATTTATTAAACTGGAACACTAAATTATGTATAAGCCTATGTCGATGGTCAGACACAAATACCCAGTTTAACCCAATTGAACCATATGTCTATGTCAACCAAATTATCTGGATTCATTAAGTTTAAGTTCCAATTATGGCTACCCCCGCCCGACAAGTATATTCCTATCCTGTAAGGAAATCTATTAAAGGGTTATCTATCATCAAGGAAGATCGTGGGCTATTGAGTCTAAGGCTGAAACCTAAAATCCCTATGTCTAGTTCATTTTAGATTTACCAGATCAATTTTATTAATGGTCAGTTAATGAAAAAGCATTAAGTTTAAGACTCAATAAATAAATCTTTATATTACCCAAGCTATAATCTAACCCTTATAAAACGGTGATATTGGATTTCATCACAACCCCAGATAACTAATTTAGTTACAACACATAACTAGGGCTAGTAAAAACTTGAAAATAAAAGACATAAAGTAAAAATGCGGTAAAGTAAATACTGAAAAGTAAATTACAATAAAATAAAATGCTAAGGTAAAAGGAATTACTTTTACTACTACTAATTTAGATATCTCCCATAAAATAATATATAGACTTGTGATTCTTTTTCCAACCAGCCATATAGGCGGTAACCTGATTAAGTCAAATTAAGTCCAACCAGCCATAAAGGCGGAACCAAAATTAAATTACCAACCGACCAATCTGGCGGTATCCTTTATTAGTTAGGTTTAAATCAGATTAAAATGAATTACCAACCGACCAATCTGGCGGTATCCTTTTTAAGTCAATATTTTAAATAGTGAATATATTATTTTTAAGGGAGATTAATCTAAATAGTAACAGTAAAAGAATTACCTTTCACCCTAGCTGGGGGAGTTACCTCCTCATGGTAAATAATAAAAACTGTAAAAAGTAAAAAGTAAAAATTAAATTACTATATTAACAAAACGTAATTAAAATTAATTACAAAACTAAAAACTAAAAAACTAAAAATTAAAAGAAAGTAGAGAGAGAAACTCTCTCTTTAGAAAGATTATAAGAGAGAGAGTGCTGCACTGAAATCTGAAATTTCGAGCTCTATTTATAGGCGCGGATAGGGGTCCAGCGTCGCGACGCCAGGGACCTCAGCGTCGCTACGCCAGCTTCTGTCGACGTGGAACGCTCTGGTTCGCTGGTTTGAAGATTCTGGATAAGCTAATAAGGTGACACGTGGCGCGGTGGTTGGGCTTCAATTATTGCGACACGTGGCGGCTTCTGATTGTTCGCTGAGATTCTTATCCGCCACGTGTCAGATAAGGATTAGATACTCAGTTATTGATGCTGACGTGGCGATGACGTGGCGACGACGTGGCGGCATGTGGGAAAGAGACAGTCGGCACCATAGATATGCGACATGTGTCACTTCCTGATTGGCTGATGATGATGTGGCACGACACATGGCAATTTTGACTTGTTGACTTGCTGACGTGGCTGATGACATGGAGACACGTAGGATGACACGTGGCACGGCGCATGTTAGCAGATCGGCTGTGATGGTGACACGTGGCACGACGCATTTTAGCAAAGTCAAACTTTTCTCAGATTCTGATTTGTGGACCCGGCGCATGTTAGCACTGTTCGGTGCATTTTAGACGTCGCGACGCGCTAAAGACCAAAATATCCCTGTTGACGCATTTTTGTCCGTTTTTGCCCCAAATTGCCTCCAATGCTTTCCAAACTTTATTTATCTACAAAATAACACAAAACATATCAAAACGTTCACAAAACTCGAGAAACTATACAAAATATTAGGTCAAATGAGTGGAATAAGTGATATAAATACCACTCATCAGCTCACCTATGCATCTCATATTTTCCACCATTATCAGTGTTCTTAGGTCTGTCGTCAGCCACCACAAGGAGAAACGGGTGGGCGACACACCCCTCTGGTCGGTCGCGCAGGCTGGCGATGGCCATTTGGCTGCCAGTACGATCAGGTCCACGCAAATCATATTTTTGAGGATTGAGGGGTCATGAGGGAGATTTGATGGATTTTGTCATTTTTGTGATTTCAGAAAACGTTGGGTGTATATAAAAAAGTTTCAGACAATTACATTTTGACCTCCGAGAAATTATAATAAGGTCCATACCGTACGAATTTTACGAAGATTCATATTTTTGAAGCCCTTCTTTTATAAATTTCGAAAAATATACAACATGAAAATTATTCATCTCGGAAAAACGAGTCTAATGGTTCAAGAATCAACCCAATCGGATTTTGTTTGCTATTTGTATAGTTGAAACAAGAAACGTTTATGCATATAACAATATACACAGAAATCGCGTAATCGGTTCTCGAAACCACTCGTTTTCCAACTCAACGAAGGTTCACTTAAAAACATTCCGACCTATTTGCCAATACATAATCTCTTATTTTCGAATACCATCGCATTCCAAATCCTTAACTTTAATTTGGAAATCTTCCACCACTGTTCCCACAAACTCGGGATATTACATCCTCTTCTCATTATAAAAATTTCATCCTCAAAATTCCCCCGTCCTTATGTTCAATCATTCGAAACCAAACGCACGTACATGACCATCTTATCTGTATTCAGAAGTCACCTCACTTTACACATTATCAAAAGTTACATATTTCTTACATCAATACAAGTCATACTATTTCAAGTAAAATAAGTCGTATGAAATATTTCATACCAGTATCACATCGAAATTTTCATTTCAATTCACAGTCATTTATAGGAACACACTCAAATAGGTTCAAAGTCTTTCATCATAGAAACAGAAAGCCGAACACAAATTCCATACAATCAATCACATGCATCATCAGAACAAAGAACATAACATATGTTCTTTACAGGCAATCCGATATAGTATAAAAACGGAAAACATAATGTGGATATCATAATATCTATTTCATCCAGAATCTAAAAAGGAATTCATTCATTTAACGTAATTGTTGGGGTTTCGGGTAGTGTAAATCGGGTAAACGCAGCGGATCGCGGAAAATCAAAATTTTCCAATTTCAATTATTTTTCTTGGGTAATTAAAATAAACTAATTTATTTCAATTACTCAATACTTAAAAAATGAAATTTTTACCCAAAAATCAGATTTTTCAAAATTTACCATTTTGCCCCAAAACTTTGAATTTTAATCATTTTAGTCCAAAATTATTAAATACAATTCTAATTGATTCCAAATCAATTCCAAAATGATTTATTCATGTATTATACATGATAATACAATTTTACAACTCAAGAAAAAAAAATTCCGTAATTGCCGAATGGTCCCACAGTTTTCAAGAATTTACAATTTGGTAATTTTTGCTCAAAACATGTCAAGATCAAATCCAAAAATTCCCAAATTTAGTATACATCAAATATACATGTCACATATATGAAAAGCCCCAAATTTGGTGAAGTTTAAAAAACCTAATTTTATAATTTCACAATTTAACAAAATTAACACCAAATTAATCAAATTAAAGACTTTAATTCAATTCTTACAACTCCAATCAAGCATCACCATCATGAAATAGCTCAAGAACAATTCTAGGTCAATCATGAGTGGTTAAAAGACTCTAGAATGGAAACTACCATCAAATGGTTTAAAAATAATGTTTAACTACACTTAATTAACATTCTTTAAAAACATACATGCCAACATCTTTCTCCTAAGATCCCAATCATCAAAAACACATCCATAAAAGAGTAGAGATGAAACTAAGCTAATCATATAAAAGCCTAGTAAGAAAGGAACAATTTTCATAAAGAAAAGGTAAGGAAAAACTTACAAAATCCTTATTTTCAAGCCTTTTTCTTCATTTTCTTTCTCTTTTCTCTCTTTCTCTTTTGCATTTGTGTTTTTAGGGTTCTTAGAATAGTGAAACAAAAAAGGAAAATGGTTTATATAATTTCCCTAACTGACCGGCATAAGGGAAAAAAATTAATAACCACAAATTTTCAATTTTGTTTTAATAATTGGTAAATGATTTAATTAATATTTGTGGTAATAAAACACCAAAGAATTTGATGTTTATCCTAAAATATCCAATTAAATCATGCCATTCCAACCAATCAAAATTGGCTAAGAAAACCAATTAAATATGCCATTTATCGTACTTTATTAAGTAATAAAGATATTAAATATTTAATTAATTCAATTATTCAACATTTGAATATTAAATAATTAAATAGAAATATCTCAAATATATGTATTATATTAATACTAAATATTCAATGTACATATATTAATAATAAATGTCAAATATCACAATTCGATTTAATAAATGGCCGAAAGATCTAAAAAATGTGTATCTTCGTTTAACCGTTAAATGACTTATAAATAATCAGTATTATTTATAAAAGTTGCCCGAGTGGCCTGTTGGACAATTATGACCCAGAGCATCACTATTTGTACAGAACATGGTGTTGTTGTATAAATTAACTATGTGACAAAGGAAATTACTCTTTTATCATTTGTAATTGGATTCCCGGGATATATAAATGATAAAAGTCCATATGATTAGTTCCAGATTAATAAGATATGAGACAATATTAATCCACTAAGTTTTAATCATTAAAACATCCCTATATTGTAGTATTATCGAGATTGGACATCGATAATGCGGAATTGACTAGTATTGCACTTGTGCACTTTGTGGGAGCATAACAACATAGTTCTCATATATTTAAGTATTGGATACTTATGCAAGTGTGATAGGAGGTTGTGTTTACCGATGGTACGGGAACAACTTCGCTCTGGATAGACCCATCGGAATTCCATTGGTAGTATGACTATGTGTCTGTGGAAGTCCGAATCAGGGTAGGTGTATTTGGTCTTAACTCGAGACTTGCATCGCTAGTACTTGCGACAATCAATATACTTTGGTTTTGGTCGTCCAGGGCTTTAACAGGTTCTGTGTACGCCTCTTCTGGGTATATTGAGAATCGTAGTGTATTGGGTGTGATGTCAAGATGGAAGTATCACTCCAGTCATATGGAGATGATGGTCACGTAGGATACGGAACTAATGCTATTATATGTTGCAGCTATCTGGATAATATTACTAGGTCATGTTTATCCAATTATAGAGACTAGTTACCAGAGATCCGATATGTGCTTCGTACGGGGCAGACACAATTCCATCCCCAGACCTAGCACGTGACATCCGATACTGGATCGCAATACGAAATACTATTTATACTCCGCCTGATATAGTTTATATATTCCTTTAAGAATATTTCTAGAGAATTGGGTAGGCACGGTGCTTTGCTAGAAGCCAACCATGTCTTGTAAATCGGTAAAAACGTAGTACTTGGTACGTACGTGTACGAATAGTCCGACGACCGGATTTACTACCAACATTTCCAGGGATCTCATGGGTCGCTTCCCGAAGATTCACCGATGACATATGACTCGAATATAATTAATCTAGGATTAATTATAAGAGAGAGAAAATTAATCTAGGATTAAATGCAGTGATATTTTATCTGGGATAAAATACTATTTGAAGAGAGAGAACGATTAATTTGGAATTAATCGATAAAATAATATATTCGATATATTAAACGAAATTAGATTTCGGCGCGGAATTAAAATTAGATTTTCATTCGGGCGGACGAGATAATTTAGAATTAATCCGCTAGCGATGTGAATAGTAATTTTGCTAGGCATAATTATTTAATTAAATTTGATTTAATTACGTCGCAACGGAAAATTCGTTAATTCAGAATTAGCGAACCCGAGCCCCGGAGTGTTTGCGGGCCCACTCGCATTTTGAATCAAGTGGGGCCCACAAGTCACATCACGCGTCACATCACTAGTCAACTTTATCACTTTAATGTGATGGAAGTTGTTGGTAGGTGGTTGAGTGTGAATCACAAACATTTACCATTTTTATTATGTTTTTGGGTATTTGACTTTCATTTTGTGTAATTAGATTACACAACACAAAAAACAACACACTTCTTCTCTTCTCCATCTCCCTCTCACGGCTTTAGAAGCCATTTCTCTCTAATATTTCTCTCATGGCAGAGATGCAAGAAGCCAAAGGGAAATTTTGTGGCAAAATTTCCAAGGTGCTAGCACACTAAATGAGTCCTACAAAGGTGATAGGGAAACCCATTCATGAGCATGGAATCCATTCCCAAGCTTGGAGCTTGAAGACAACACATGTATCACAAAGAAAGGAGCTTGGCCTAGAGTCATCCATGGAGGAAGAAATTTTTGTTGTTTTCGCATCTCAAAAGCCGATCAAAGTGAGTATTTCCGCAACTTTACTTTGATGTATTCACACGTTTATATGCTTAATATGATCTTGGTTTGACCTAGAAAACCCAACAATGGTATCAGAGCCTTGATTAAGCATGAAATTGAATTAGGGTAAAATTTGGTTAAAATTGATTTGAGCATGATTTGATAAAATTGATTGATTGAGTATGCTTGAATGATGATAACTTGGAGTTATGCATGATCAATTTGATGAAAATTGAATTGGATTATTTTTCCCCAAAATTTTGGCTTGGCCGAAAGTGTAGCATGCCCTAAAGTCATGGTGATTTTTTTTTTGATCATTGGATGAATTGAAAGACTTGGGATAAATTGATTAATGATTTAATTGGATTGAAATCAAAATCGATTTATAAAACCCTAAAATGCCATGACCTATATAGCATGGAAATGAATTGATTTTTTGATTCAATAATGATGGAAATGTGTTGATGATGATAAGCATGATTAATTATGTAAATTGGTATTTTGGAAATGTTAATTTGACTAATTAATTATGGCTAATACACTTTAAATAATTTAATTGTGATATTTGGAATATTGTGATTAAAATGGTTGGGCTAAATTTGGAATTGGGCTAATAAAGTTGTATTTTGGCTTAATGGGCTTGGTTGGGCCAAGTTTTGTTTAGGTTAATTGGTTGGATCCAATTGGTCCTAAAACCATTTCCATAAAGTCCAAATATAATATAATGGACGCTTAAAATTTTAATTGGGCCTAATTGGCCTAAATTGATTTTTGGCAAAATGGTGATTCCTTATTGGGCTTTGGTTGCTAAAGTCCATGCCTTATAAATTAATTGAAAGCTCATTGGACTTTAATTAAATTGACATTGGATGTTAATTGGGCTTTAAGACCCGTAAAGATTAGATTTAGAATCTAAGTCGTAAAGGCTCATTAATAAAGTGTAATTATTTAATTTGGAATTAAATAACGAATTAGTATTGAATACAAATTAAATTGGATTTAATATTGTAGATTGATATAATTCAAGAATTCGTACTTTAAGTACTTATTCTTAAAACGAGTTGGACTCGCGCAAATCAAATCGTTGTTTGAACATTGGATGATCATTAATTTCAGATTAATTAATTAGATTAGATTGATTGATAACATGCTTTGTGTGAATACATGGATGTGATGTATGAATAATGTATATCAGATTGATATTAGATGGGTGAGGGCAATTTTGGAAATTGTTGTAATAAATTTAGAATTTATTAAATTGGACCTGCGTGTCCAGCCTCTTACCTCTTGACTCTTTGTATTTCTCTTCTCACCTATTTCCCTCAATGTAAATGAGGTTTCTTTAGAAGTGTTATATAATTGGGTAGAAGTAAGATTTGTGCTAGCGGGAGAGAGGAAAGAGAGAGATTTGTTCTAGGAACAAGTTGTTTTAAATATCCATCCGCATATCATTATTAATTTATTTATCGCGCCTTATTATGCTTTTAGAATGCATGTTTAACGGTGTATTATGAGACCTAATCAAAGATAATTAATTGGTTGCCAATTACGCGAAAAACCCTCAACAAATATTAAAAGTTTTTCCTTCCATTGAATGATTCATTCTCAAGATCCAAGATTGGCACTGGTTTGTTGGCCAAAGTCAAGACCTTTGTCCATCGCGGATGTGTTTGAATCATGAAGGCTTTGTTCCATATCGCATGTCTTATCCATGTTGTGATTTGTTGGCCAAAATCAAGATCACTTCTTGTCCATCGACATCGATTACGAAGCTTTCCAAAGTCAATGGGTCCCGCTTAACTGGAATCATTAAGTTTGTTTTGCCAAAGCCAAGGCTTAGTTGATTCAGAGGAAAAAGGTTAGGCAATATATTGGATATATTGGCATATATTAGATATATGTTTCCGATTTGGATGTCCACCTACTGGATCTAGGAATTGGATGAAATCCAATTGATCTTAAAGATCTACCTAGTTAAATATCATACAGCTTGTTGGCGAAAGTCAAGGTTGTGTGTTATTTAATGGGATCCTAGCCCACAAGGAAACAAGGTTTCCCGAGTACTCAACAGAGGGTTAGAGGCTCGCCGAAAAATAGTGGGAGACAAGTATTAAATTTGCAATTTCGTTTAGATACTTGCCAATACGCGCTCATTTCATTTTTCGTCAATACATAAATATATTAGTTGGACTAATATTTAATTGTTATTTTAAATTAAACAGTTGGACTGTATTCAAACTATTTCATTTATAGTTGATTATATAATTGGATTATAGTAATCAATATATTTGAATTTAACCAATCAAATTATAGTTGATTATATAGTTAGACTATAGTAATCATTATATTCAATAGTACCCGATATCGTTGATTGGATAGTTGGACTATAGCAATCAAGATAATTGAAAGATTAATGTTTAAAACATAATCCTGGGTGAAAATGTTTTTAAATGGCTTTAATTTTCAATTTGGGAATAAAACCTCAGGATAGTCCTGGGAACTAAGAAGTTATTCTATTTGATAGAACAACCACTTGGGCCTAAGCCCAGAGTTGAGCAAATATTAGAACATGATCTTTGGAAGATTCATGTAATGATAACCTTAGTGATCAATCCATTATGCTTGTTGCAATGACATTTTAATTCCATCGTCAAAATCAAGGATTAGATCATTGTACCATGATGATGAAATTAAAGATCTTCATAGATTTATTCTTAGAAGTATAAATTGCTAAAAGAAGCTCTTTTCATCACGTATGTCAGAGGGTACATCTGACGAGCACTAGGTGTTGCAGATGATTGCTGACATCGATCAGATAGGTTAGCTAGGCATTACCTCTGTGGCTGATGTTGGGGTTGGTGCTCAGAGCGCCAATCCGGACCGTATTCATGTCGGATTCATGAATACGAACATCCCATTATTCCATAATATTACTTATTTGTGGTTGCACCTCTTGTTTTTATATACGTATTCGATCTGATTACGATTAGATTGAAACTAAATGTGGTTTAGTGATATGTATATATTAAACAAAGGCCCGATAATATATAATACAGTACACAGTTACAAAGTTAGTTTGTAATTGACATTGGGAAGTGTCACTGCTATATATATATTATCAAACATAGTTCCTGGTCAAGATTTGCTAACACGGGTCGGTTAGTCAAATCCGTTGAGACCAGTACATGTCGTATATCGAGACTTGGTCAGATGGTTTATCCCAATGAACCATGAGTCTAGGGAGCTCGTATAGACGTGTAGGTGTTTATAATGGATAAACACTGAACGGCTCACCGAAGATTCTTAATGGATGGTACACCAACGTCAATAAGAATCTTCTCGGGTTGAGTAGCATAATGGTCCTTCGACTTGAGACACCACTGTGGATGTATGAGACATCCTCCACACTTAGATGGCAGTCACGTCACCGATCTATTTAGATCTGACCTCCGCCTGTTCGTTGGGTGTGGATCGATCCTCAGGATATCCTGTGTGTGTCAAGATAGGATCCGTCAGTTCTGTGTACAGAGCATAGGTAGTCCATATATATTTAGCAGTCTGTTAAATCTGTGGCCACAGTATACATCGGAAGTAAGTTCCGAGTGTTATTTAGAGATTGCTAATAGATACGTCGACGAGATAATACCTATAGAGATTTGATGTTCACATCTATATCTCTGGGATTATCTGGATACCTGTGACGGAGGGATTATACGTATGCAATGACCTCGACCTGTATGATTCATCTAGTTCATCCGTGATCGTCATAATCTACGGGTGGATAGATTATGGACATGAATTGGATTTCGTGACGGATATACCTGAATCTAGAGAGTCTCAATAATGAAACATACTCGTAGAGCACTAGAGCAACATTTATGAATAATGATGATTATTTATAAATCGTTTAATCGTTAAACGAAAAATACATGCGAACGGGCCGAACCGTCATTTCCTAATTAATGTGTATTTGTATTTAATATATGATATGATTAGATACACATTAATAAATAGTCAAATAAAGGTATTTGACATATATCATTAATATATGTATTTGATATATTTAAAGTAAATATAATACATATATTTGATATATTTGTATTTAATTAATTATTTAATTATTTAATTGTTAAATGATTAATATAATTAAATTATAAATATATCACCAAATGATAAAGTTAGGAAGTGATTATAAGTTGCAATTGTTGACTTATACATTAAAGGAAATGGTTGTCAAATTGATTTTGACTTCTTAAGATATTTGTTCAAAATTGTTTGAAAAATGAAAATATTTTTTTCCTTTATTTCTTGCTAAATTCGGCCAACACCTTAAGAATATAAGGGTTATATTTTTCTTGGTTGCCTTTGTTGACTTTATATTAATATCTTTAAAGGTTTTAGATATTTATTAAAGTTGATAAGATTAAGGTGAAATGAAATTGAAATTATATTTCTTGTATTTGGCTTGGCCAAATTCGGCCAAGGCTAAACTAAAACAAGTATTTATAGTTTTCATTTCATTTTCTTTTGATAACCTAATACATTTAAAAGAAAACTCCATTAATGAAAACAAAGGAAGCTTGTGAGAAAGAAAGAAGAAATCAAAGAAAGCTTGGATTTTAGTAAGTTTCTTCAACTTACTATTAGAAAGGAAAATATTCCTTAGGATCTAGGCTTTAACATATGATGTTCTTAGGTTATTTCTTTCTTTATTCTTTGTGTTTTTGATGATGGAATTTTTGGTGAAAGTGTAAAGCATGTATGATGAAGGAAGCTTATGGCTATTGTAGTAATAAATGTTCTTTTATGGTTTTGGAAACCTTGTTGCTAATCTAGAGTTGTTGAACCACTCTTAGATGACCTAGATTTGATCTTGAGTTGTTTCATTGTGTTGAGACTTTGATTGGATGGAAGAAAAATGATTGAAGTGTGGGATTTAACCAATTTGGTCTAATTTGAGGAAATTGAAAAATTAGGGTTCATGACCAATTCCAAAATTGGGGCTTTTCATATATGTTGTGTATTTGGATGTGTATATGATGCACATAAAGTTTCATGTTCATTGGATTACATCTTGATGTGTTTTGATGCATGAAATGACAAAATGCACAAGTTGCCCACCTTTGGGAGGCATTCGGCCAAATGATGAATTTTGGGCATTTGTGTTGCTTTTGGTGTTTTGATGTTTTGAACATGCTAAGTTCATCTTAGAAATGATTTAGAATCATTCAAAATTGATTAGATCAATTTCGGACTAAAATGGACTAAATACCAAGTATAAGGGTAATTCGGTAAATTCACTTAAATATGATTTATTTGAATTTTATTTCATAATTTGATTATTGGATAATTAAATAAATATGTTTATTTAATTAATCCGAGAAAAATTTTTGAAATAGGAAAATTTGATTTTCCACCGCTTCCGCTCCGATACCGGATTCTGCCCCTAAAACCCCAACAAAATGGTATCAGAGCGAGTCTGATTCTAGGCCTCCATAAATGATTAGCTTGTTTTATTCAATGTTTAATCATGTTTTCTTGAATTTATATATGCATGTTATAATCTAATTTGATTAGATTTAGGGTGTATGACACTTAATGGAATATCCCCGCTTAATAAGGTTTTAAAGTAACTAGTATTTGGAATACTTGTTTCTTGGTCTGTCTTGTCAATACGGTTTATAAATATATTTTCATTGACTACATCCGAGACCGTGCCTCTGCTGTGAGGGTGTAGCTGATAGAAATTTATTTATGCCGAATGTATATTAGATACTAGATAAATTCAAGCGAAAGCATAATCCTGAACGTGCCCTAGCTGTCAGGGTTACGCAAGTAACTTGAGTTTATCATTGACGAGTTTAACCTTGGTACGTTTCCTTGTGGGCCTGCCTTCACAGCGACAATGAGAAACGGCCAGGACCGGAACCTCGGAGTCACTAGTAAGTGATTGACAATTAGTTGTCTACCTGTGAATATACGTATGCGAGACTGTGCCTCTGCTGTGAGTCGAAATATATTCATGGGGTCCTCTTCCCATTATGGAATTCGATTTAATTATTGAATTCTCGTCTTTCCGTTGGGGATTACGGCATTGCGTAAAAATAGTGGGAGGCACTGCTAAGTTTAAAATATTCCATAACTTAGGCAGTGTATGTTGTTATGGAAATAGCCGCTTGTTTGTGTTTCCTTAATCTATATTAGATCGAATTGAACTTTTAATTCACTGCACACATATTTTGATATGTTATATGACTTGACTCTTGGTTGCAGTTATTCTAGAATAGGTTCTAGATACTACTAGACTAGGATATTATTAGATTGGTCTAGACCATCGGGAACTGTTGTTCTGATTTTCTTCTAAAATCAAGATGGTTAATGACTTAGTTTCTAAGTCACAATAGATAATCTAGATAGATATCCCTTTTAGGAAATAATACTTTAGAGAGGATAGTTTCTTATGCAGTAAGAATTGACTTGAATTAGTTCATGTCTCGAGATTCTTGACTGGCATTAAGAAAGCCCTATTAGGTATTTGTTTATCTGGTAATGACGTTTCTAAGCTTTAACTACCTTTAGAGGTAATGTGTCCCACACAATTTGCTAATCAATTATTTACAATTGTTGTGAATAGTTGAATGTAAATAATAAAGCTAAAGAAAGGAGATGTGTAAAGTTGTGTATAGAAAATATCGATTTTCACAAATACTACAACTATAGGTATTGGATACCAGATCTCCCGTCTAGTTAATTAAAAATATTAGTTAACGATTGTTTTGATATTTGATATCGGAACTTGCGACTATTGGATAGTTACTTGTTCTTAATAAACAATTGTTATATATTTTAAATATAACTAGTAGTGTCATTGACGTAGAGATAAGCATTAAGAAAAATATTCGGTAAAGTAAATAATTTAGAACGGTGCTTTATGAATTTAATCGCTTAAGTATTGGATGCTTATTCCGTATGGTAAAGGATGGTTTGATACTAGATCACACCACACATCCTTATCCATTTAATGAATATTGTATTCAGGAAAGTGATTAAGATCTCATTTAACCAATGATTGTCATTGGACCGCCAGATCTATTTAACTGATACATTGGATGTATGTAGTTTAATAAATTGTAATTGCTTAAGGTAGTTTTCTATACTTCGTAACTTAGTTGATGAATTGTCATAACTTAGTTACGTGTTTCTGAAGGAACACATATTGAAAGTCTTGAAAGTATCAAGAACTTTCAACCTGTTCTGATGAAACGTAAATTGAACATTTTTGACTTGTTCAAATATATTCAATCTAAAGGTTTTAGAGAATTCTATCCTCAAAATTCATTACTTGTCTTTGAACTGTTCAAAGATCTTTGATACGATCAAACGTATGAATTTAAAACAATTAGTTCTAAGGTTATTTAGTGAATATGATTCATATTCAATATTGTTCTTCCAAGATTCCATCCTGATGGAATTGAATAGTGGGAGCAGTCGAATCTTATATGATTTGATTCGTTTGATATTGAATGTTACCGAATTAGTTTCAATACTCTTGGGTTATGCTCCAGTAACACTAATTCATCTCTTTAATTAATGTTCCATTAATTTCTACAGTTACATATATGATATGTATAGGTAGAAAATCCGAATCTTGAAAAGTTTAAGATTTGAATGTTTCTTTTATATAATAGTTATATAATGGAAATTACTTACACCTTGGAGGTATAAGTAAAAGTTTATCGTTTATTCTGTTTAATAGAATATTGTATTCTATTTAATAGAATATCTTTCCTACGATCCTAAGTAATAAAATTGTTTTATTACTTGGTGTGTAACATCTGATGTTAATTATTGTAGAAAAAGACTTGACTTTTTGAAGTCAAATGTGAGAATGATAAATTATAAATGGAACTAAGTAATTAATAAGATGAAACAACCCTTATACATCTTCTATATAAGTCCAATAGGATAACAGAATCATTCACGAGTATTTGATAATTAATGGTTCCGTTGTTTTCTTACTGAAGAAAAATTATCCTATAACTTATAATGGAAGCGATATTTGATATCGATTCTGGAAGTTCACCATTGAACCATAGATCTAAGATTGTTCATAGCTTACTACGATCAAGTTTTGAACTTGATTAAGCTTTCATTATGAATTAGTTCATGATATGTGCTAATTGTTTGCGCAGCGAAAGCATTGTGAGCTTATTAAAGGTTTGACCTTTACAGTATGACAGTGAGAAAAGTTATACTCAGCAATCTATTGTAGATTCTGAGAAAACTTATCTCTAGTCACACTAAATGAACAATTAAAGATATATTGGTTAATGATGATAATAAACTGTATATTTTAGCTAAAGAATGCAAAGTGGCATTTTTGGATG
This sequence comes from Zanthoxylum bungeanum, assembly GCA_019454045.1. Taxonomy (NCBI): domain Eukaryota; kingdom Viridiplantae; phylum Streptophyta; class Magnoliopsida; order Sapindales; family Rutaceae; genus Zanthoxylum; species Zanthoxylum bungeanum. The sequence goes on from SKCR01014605.1 coordinate 21,859, forward strand.
ACTTATTCAGATAAGAGATCAGTTGTGATTTCCTTATTTGAAGAGTTCATTCTGAAATGGCCCTAGAGTTGTGTTCTGCTGAGATCGCAGTTGAGTGTGCTAGCTTATAGAGCCTATAGTAGACTCAGATAAGTCTTCCGAAAATCTGTGTTCTCTGTTTTTGATATCGTCAGATTGTCTGATCTTGTCAAGTATAGAGAATACATATGTGATTAGAAGGTTAGTGGGAGCGTACATATTACTTTCTAGTGTTATATATCTTAACGACATTGTCATTATTATAGTAATAATGAGATGTTTGTGAGGTAAAAGATTTACCTAAGTCTTCTTTACTCCGTGAAAACAATGGGAGTTGTCTTTGTTATATACGATATAAAGTTTTATATAAGATATAAAACCAAGAGACTTGTGAGATACTCCTATTATTCGTACATTAGATATGATCTAATAAACGACATAACTAGGCTATCTGTATGACAGTTAGTATAACTGTTGGACAGTTATTGTGTGTCTTATATAAAGTATTCATTTTTCGTAAAGGATGATTCCTTTTTCGAAAGAGATATTGATTAGAATGTCTAATCAATCTTATGTATCATTTGATGATGACATAATAAATACTTTATAATGTGCGATTGTAGATAATTATTTAATCGTAATTGTTACGAGTTATTTTGACATCCTATAGACCATATGATGGATCTTGAAACACGTTCTTTGTGATCTTTGAGATATTAAGAACGGGTTTCTAATGTTGGAAATCTAATAACCATGTCCCAAGATCAAAAACCAAGCAAGATATATATATGAATGAACTAAAAGGAAGTAATGGCGGAAACAATACTCACAAAAGCCAAATGTGGATGCTATGGATGAAGCGAAAATTGCTCCTTTGTGCAGTGGGGAATTCGGCCAAGCAGTAAAGAGAAGCTCCAAGCTTTAGTTGATCCTTCCAAGCTCTAAGATGAGTTTCCCATAACACCTTGTATGATCCCTTGATGGTGCTAGCCAAAGATGTGTTCTTTATGTTCCAAACAAACACAAATACTTCAAGCTTTTGCAACAAAAAACTGAAAATGGAGAGCCAAGAAACTGTCACAGTTTCGGTAATGAGAGAGGAGAGGAGGATTTGATTTTTTTGTCTCAAAAATCAATTTATATTTATGTTATAATTATATTAAATAATAATATAAATATAACACAAACCATGCAAGCACTTAGAGTGTCTAACACTCAATTTCCATGCATTATCATTGAGTGCTTTGTACACTATCTTCATGCATTGCATCTTGATTAAAAAATACAAATAATGACAAGTGTCATGTGGGCCCCACACGTTTCCAAATGAAAGTGGGCCCACTTGCACTCACGCGTTCGGGTTCGATATTTCCGAAATATCGAGCTTACGTCGCGACGTTAATTAAATCGAATTTAAATAAATAATTGCGCCTAGCGAATTTATTATTTACGTCGCTAACGAATTAATTCTAAATTAATTCGTTTGCCCGAATAAAATCTAATTTCAATTTCGCGTCGGAATCGAATTCCGTTTATTATATCGAATATAATAATTTTACGATTAATTCTAAATTAATCGTTCTCTCTCTTTATACAGTACTTTATCCAAGATAAAGTCTCTCCGTAATTAATCCAAGATTAATCGAGTTTGAATCATACGTCATCGGTGAATCTTCGGGAAGCGACCCAAGAGACCTCTAGATATGTTGGCAGTAAATCCGGTTGTCGAACTATCCGAACACGTACGTACCAAGTACTACGTTTTTACCGATTTACAAGACAAGGTTAGCCTCTAGCAAAACGCCATGCCTACCCAATTCTCTAGAAATATTCTTACTGGAATATTAGATCTATAACAGGCGTAGTATACCGTAGTATAGTGTATATCGAACCAGTATCGGATGATCACATGCTAGGGCTGGGGCTGGATAAGTGTCTGCCCCGTACGAACACATATCGGATGTCAAGCAACCAGTCTCTTTGAATCGGATAATCCTGACCTAGTCATATTATCCCGATGGTTGCAACCATTATAGAGTACTAGTTCTGAATCCCTCGCGATCATCATCTCCATATGTCTGAAGTGATACTTCCATCTTGACATCACATCCATACACTACGATTCTCGATAAACCCAGAAGAGGTATACACAGAACTCGTTAAAGCCCTGGACCACCAAACCTAAATTTTACCGATTGTCGTAAGTACTAGCGATGCAAATCTCAGGTTAAGATCATATGCACCTACCCTGAAGCGGACTCCCATAGACACGCAGACATACTACCAATGGGACTCCGCGGGGTCTATCCAGAGCGAAGCTGTTTTCCGTACCATCGGTAAAACACAACCTCCTACCGCACAAGTATCCATAGTATCCAATACTTAAATATATGAGAACTATGCCGTTGTGCCCTCACAACATGCACAAGTGCAGTACTAGTCTATTCCGCATTATCGATGTCCAATCTCGATAATACTACGACTAGGGATATTTAATGATTAAACCTTTATGGATTGATACTGTCTCATATCATCTCAATCCGGAACTAATCATAGGGACTTTTACCATTTATATTTCAAGTAAATAAATTACAAAACGGTAAAAGGCAATTTCATTACTACATAGTTAATTTTGTACAATAATACAATATCATTTACAAAATAGTGACGCTATGGGTCATTACTGTCTAACAATCTCCCACTTGGCCTATAGCCAGTCACTCAAGCATCTAATACCTGAACTATGTACATGTCGCTCAAACTTTTCCCGAGGAATAGCCTTCGTCAGCGGATCTGCAATATTATCCTCTGATGCGATCTTCTCGATCTTCACATCGCCACGATGTATGATCTCTCGAATCAGATGGAATCGTCGAAGAACATGTTTGGATCGTTGATGAGACCTTGGTTCCTTAGCCTGTGCTATAGCCCCGCTATTGTCACAATACAATGGAACGGGCTCAGCTGCTAACGGAACTACTCCTAATCCAATTAGGAATTTTCGGATCCAAACTGCCTCTTTTGCTGCTTCAGCTGCTGCAATGTACTCCGCTTCAGTTGTTGAATCGGCAACAGTATCTTGCTTGGAAGATTTCCAGCTCACTGCTCCGTTATTCAAGCAAAATATGTACCCGGTTTGCGACTTGAAGTCGTCTCTGTCGGTTTGGAAACTTGCATCGGTATACCCAGATACCTCAAGTTCTCCATCTCCATAGATTAAGAAAACATCCTTAGTTCTTTTAAGATACCTAAGGATATTCTTAACCGCCATCCAGTGATCCTGTCCTGGATCGGCCTGATATCGACTGCACATGCTCAAAGCATAGGACACATCAGGTCGTGTACATATCATGGCATACATGATCGATCCGACTGCCGAGGCGAACGGAGTCCGACTCATGTTGTCTCTCTCATCTTGTGTTTTAGGACACATGTCCCTAGATAGAAAGACGCCATGTGATGTTGGCAACAGTCCCTTCTTGGACTGATCCATGTTGAATCTCTTCAACACTTTATCAATATATGTACTCTGGGAGAGTCCAAGTAGCTTTCTAGATCTATCCCGGTAGATCTTTATTCCTAGAATAAAAGCTGCTTCTCCCAGATCTTTCATGGAGAATTTCAATGAAAGCCAAGCTTTCACCGACGTTAACATGGGAATGTCATTGCCTATTAGCAATACATCGTCGACATAAAGGACAATAAAAGTCAGTGCACTCCCACTAACCTTCTTATATACACAAGGATCATCTACGTTTTGAATGAAATCATATTCTTTTATGACCTCATCAAAACGTTGGTTCCATGACCTCGATGCTTGCTTCAGTCCATAAATGGACCGATAAAACCGTCAGGTTGTTGCATATAAACATCCTCCAATAGGTTTCCGTTAAGGAAAGCGGTTTTAACGTCCATCTGCCATATTTCGTAATCGTAATATGCAGCTATCGCAAGCATTATCCGAATGGATTTAATCATGGCAACGGGTGAGAAAGTTTCGTCATAATCAACTCCAAGTTGTTGACGATACCCCTTCGCTACAAGCCTAGCTTTGTACGTTTGAACGTTGCCATCCATGTCTGTCTTCTTCTTGAAGACCCATTTGCATCCAATAGGCTTTACGCCTTCTGGTGCATCAACCAGTGTCCAAACTTGGTTGGTATACATGGAATCCATTTCGGCTTTCATGGCTTCTTGCCATAAAGTGGATTCGATACCCGTATCGCTTCCTCATACGTAGCCGGTTCAGTATCCTCAATAAGATTAATATCTACATGAGGTGAGATCAGGAATCCATACCTCTCAGGTATTACCCTGACTCTCTCCGACCTACGTAGCCCTTGTGTAATTGAAGATTGTGGTTCAGTCTCATCCTGGATGGACTGTTCATGTTCCGTTCTAGATTCAATGCCAGGAACAGTATCACTACGACTTTCATCGAGTTCTACTTTCCTCCCACTAACCACTGCATTTAGGAATTCCTTCTCAAGGAAAACCGCATGTAGAGCAACAAATACTTTGTTCTCTTTTGGGTTATAGAAGTAATATCCTTTGGTTTCCTTAGGATATCCAACAAATAGGCATTTATCTGATTTGGGTTCAAGTTTGGTACCTTCCAAACGTTTGACGTATGCCCAGCAACCCCAAATCTTCAGGAATGAGAAACCTGGTTTCTTTCCTGTCCATATCTCATACGGAGTCTGTTCAACAGACTTTGACGGAACCCTATTCAAAATAAGAATTGCACTTTCTAATGCATGTCCCCAGAAGGATATAGGTAGCTCAGTGCGACTCATCATCGACCTTACCATGTCAAGCAAGGTACGGTTTCTCCGTTCAGACACACCATTTAATTGTGGTGTTCCAGGAGGAGTCCATTGTGAAAGAATACCATATTCTTTCAAGTAATCTTGAAACTCATTACTTAAGTATTCGCCACCACGGTCCGACCGTAATGTTTTAATACTCTTGCCTGTTTGTTTTTCAACTTCGTGTCGAAACTCTTTGAATTTCTCAAAAGTTTCCGACTTGTGCATCATTAGATACACATAACCATAACGTGATGCATCATCCGTAAAGGTTACGAAGTATCGATATCCACCTCTAGCCTGGCTAGACATGGGCCCACAAACGTCACTATGAACGAGGGCTAACAGTTCAGTGGCGCGTTCACCTTTACCACTAAAAGGTGATTTAGGCATTTTGCCTAACAAACAAGATTCGCAGACGTCATATGAATTTGGATCAAATCCGTCCAAGTACCCACTCTTCGAAAGTGTGGATATGCGAGTCTTGTTGATGTGTCCCAGACGACAATGCCACAAATAAGTTTCTTCTTTTGGATTACTCATTTTGAGCCTTTTGTTTGTTATTTTACATTTTGGAGATTCATTTATATTCAAAATATAAAGACCATTATTTGCATCAGCACTGCAAATTTCTGCATCATTCATATATAAATAACACCTGGTGTTTTTAAATACAAAAGTGTACCCTGTTTGGGTTAACAAAGATACAGAAATAATATCCTAGTTAAACTAGGAACAAAATAACAGTCATTTAGTTTAAGTACATGCCCCGAGGGCAGTTCCAAAACAAAAGTGCCTACGGCCAAAACAGCAACAGAAGTTCCATTTCCAACTCGTAGATCAACCTCCCCCGAAGCCAGTCTCCTGCTATCATGCAGATCCTGCACATCAGTACAAATATGAGAACCACAGCCAGAATCAAAAATCCAATTTTTATTAAGACTTGAAGTAGTCATATTTATCTCAATAACAAACATACCTGAGGCCGGTGCCTTGCCCGCCTGTATGTCCTCCTTATGTCCCTTGTTCATGCGGCAGTCACGCTTCCAGTGACCTCTTTTGCCGCATTTCAGGCAAACATCTTGAGACTTGTCCCTTGGCTTCCCAGAAGCCTTTGTTGACTTGGCCTTGCCTTTGTTCTTATGCTTCTTCTTTTAACCCCCAGTTGCCTTGAGCCCAGCTTTCGGCGTTTGAGATGTTGTTGCAAAGTGCGCCTCGCGCTTGTTGCCTTTCAGAAGTTCTTTCTCTGACTCCTTGAGAATTGACAACAACTCTCCAAGAGTGTCATCCGAATTCATCAGTTTGTAGTTGATGACAATCTGTTTCCAAGTATCGGGTAGTGACTGTAGAAGTACATCTATAGCCAGCTCAGACTCCAAGACTATACCCATACAAGCCAGTTCATCAATATCTGCTATCATTTGAGTCCCATGGACCTCAACAGAACTACCATCAGTCATACGGGTGCGAAAGATCCTCTTCACCAACTCGTACCTCGCCATCCGCTTATTAGTGCGGTGAAGATCTTGCAATCTTGCCATCATATTATAAGGATCCAAGTCCCTATTTTGGCGACGAAAGTGTTGAGTCATTGAAGCAAGCATAATCGACTGAGCTGTGTCACAATCATCACTGTGAGTTTTCCATAACTCCAGCTCAAGTGGCTCAGTGGGCTTAGGCCCGAGAGGTCTCTGAATAGTATACAGTATCCTCTCCGCCCCAAGGACTATCCTTAGGTTCATTTCCCAATCAGCGAAGTTTGTCCCTTTAAAGACATTGTCTCCCATGATAATGTCACGGACATTTACCTTGCTAGCCATCTTAACTACGATAGTCCAACTATCTAGTTAACGAAAAAATGGGTACAGTCAAACTGTTACAAGAAAAATAACATTTTTATTAGTCCAACTAATGTTAAAAATTGACGAAATAAATTTTGTAAGCGCGTAAAGCTAAGTATCTGAATGAAATTGCAAACTCAATACTAGCCTCCCACTATTTTCTACAAGTCTCTAACCCTCTGTTGAGTACTCGGGAAATCCAATTTCCTAGTGGGCTAGGATCCCGTTAAATAACACACAACCTTGACTTTGGCCAACAAGTTGTATGATATTTAACTAGGTAGATCTCGAAGATCAATTGGATCCCATCCAATTCCTAGATCCGGTAGGTGGACATCCAAGTCCGAAACATATATATCTAATACATACGTCAATGTATCCAATACATTTTCCTAACCATTTCCTCTGAATCAACTAAGCCTTGGCTTTGGCACAACAAACCTAATGATTCCAGTTAAGCGGGACCCATTGACAAGGAAAGTTTCGTAATCAATGTCGATGGACAAGAAGTGATCTTGACTTTGGCCAACAAATCACAACTTGGACAGGACACCGATGTGTAACAAAACTCTCATGATTCAAACACATCCTCAATTGACAAAGGTCTTGACTTTGGCCAACAAACCAATGCCAATTTCGGATCTTGAGAAAGAATCATTCAACGGAAGGAAAATCGCTTAATATTGTTTGAGGGATTTTTCGCGTAATTGGCAACCAATTAATTTATCTTTGTTAGGTCTCATCATCATACACCCTTAAGCATGCTTCTAAAACATCATAAAGTGCATAAAGTAAAGTAATAGTGATATACGGATGGATATAAAACAACTTGTTCCTAGAACAAATCACTCCCTTTCCTCTCCCCGCTAGCACTATTCTACTTCTACCCAATTACATAATACAATAAGAGAAACCTCATTTACATTGAGGGGAATTAGGTGAGAAGAGAATACAAAGAGATAAAGAGATAAGGCTGGACACGCAGGTCCAATTTATAAATTCCAAATTTACAATAATTTCTAAAATTACCCTTCCCTTCTAATATCCATCCGATATGCACTATTCATACAACACATCCACATTCATTCATTCATTCAAGGCATGTTATACAACCAATCAAATCCAATTAATTAGTCTTTAATTAGGTGACAATACAATGATCAAACAATTGTTTGCATTTGCGCGAGTCCAACTCGTTTTGAGAATAAATACATATTGTATGAATTCACGAATTATATCGAACTACTCGTTAAATCCAATTTAAGTCGTATTCAATACTAATCCTTATTATTTAATTCTAAATTAAATATATACACTTTTATTGCGCTTTTATAACTTAGATTCCAAATCTAGTTCAATTGGGTCTCAAAGCCCAACTAACATCTAATGTCCGTTTAATTAAAGTCCGATGGGCTTTCTATTGATTTCATTAGGCTTGGGCCTTGGTCAATGTGGGTCAAACCCAATTTCCAAGCCCAATAAGGAATCACCCTCATTTGCCATAAAACCAATATCAAGCCCATAAGGCCCAATTAAACATAAAAGCCCATTTATTACATTTGGACTTAAATGGTGTGATTTAGGCCCAATTCCAATTTAAGCCCAATTAACTAAATTTTAAAAAATTCCAAATTTTACAACTTAATTAATTAAAGTGTATGTTCATGATTAATCCTTTAAATCAATATTTCAGAAATATCAAATTAATCTATTAATCATATTTTTATCTTAAATACATGTCCAACATTATTTAATCAAAAAATCAAGTCCCTAATATGTCATCAAGCATTCGGCCAAGGTGAACAATATGGTTCCGATTTCGTTTTCAATCCAATCAAGTCACAAATGATCATCTCCATATTATTTCAAGTCATCCAATGTCTTAAAATTAAAAATCATCAAGTCCTCATGCTTGCATGTATTCGGCCAAGCCACTTTGGGGTTGGAAAAATTAATCCAATTTATTTTCCATGAAATTGATGATGTATAACCATTTTAACATACATCTAAGCATATTCAACCAAGCAAACTCATCAAATCATGCTTCAAACAATTTTCCCCAAATAACATCCTAATATATTTGCATGCATTTTTAGGCTCAATGATACCATTGTTGGAAATCTAATAACCATGTCCCAAGATCAAAAACCAAGCAAGATATATAATGAATGAACTAAAAGGAAGTAATGGCGGAAACAATACTCACAAAAGCCAAATGTGGATGCAATGGATGAAGCAAAATTGCTCCTTTGTGCAGTGAAGAATTCGGCCAAGCAGTAAAGAGAAGCTCCAAGCTTTAGTTGATCCTTCCAAGCTCTAAGATGAGTTTCCCATAACACCTTGTATGATCCCTTGATGGTGCTAGCCAAAGATGTGTTCTTTATGTTCCAAACAAACACAAATTCTTCAAGCTTTTGCAACAAAAACCTGAAAATGGAGAGCCAAGAAACTGTCACAGTTTCGGTAATGAGAGAGGAGAGGAGGATTGATTTTTTTGTCTCAAAAATCAATTTATATTTTGTTATAATTATATTAAATAATAATATAAATATAACACAAACCATGCAAGCACTTAGAGTGTCTAACACTCAATTTCCATGCATTATCTTGAGTGCTTTGTACACTATCTTCATGCATTGCATCTTGATTAAAAAATACAAATAATGACAAGTGTCATGTGGGCCCCACACGTTTCCAAATGAAAGTGGGCCCACTTGCACTCACGCGTTCGGGTTCGATATTTCCGAAATATCGAGCTTACGTCGCGACGTTAATTAAATCGAATTTAAATAAAAATTGCGCCTAGCGAATTATTATTTACGTCGCTAACGAATTAATTCTAAATTAATTCGTTTGCCCGAATAAAATCTAATTTCAATTTCGCGTCGGAATCGAATTCCGTTTATTATATCGAATATAATAATTTTACGATTAATTCTAAATTAATCGATCTCTCTTTATACAGTACTTTATCCAAGATAAAGTCTCTCCGTAATTAATCCAAGATTAATCGAGTTTGAATCATACGTCATCGGTGAATCTTCGGGAAGCGACCCAAGAGACCTCTAGATATGTTGGCAGTAAATCCGGTTGTCGAACTATCCGAACACGTACGTACCAAGTACTACGTTTTTACCGATTTACAAGACAAGGTTAGCTTCTAGCAAAACGCCATGCCTACCCAATTCTCTAGAAATATTCTTACTGGAATATTAGATCTATAACAGGCGTAGTATACCGTAGTATAGTGTATATCGAACCAGTATCGGATGATCACATGCTAGGGCTGGGGCTGGATAAGTGTCTGCCCCGTCCGAAACACATATCGGATGTCAAGCAACCAGTCTCTTTGAATCGGATAATCCTGACCTAGTCATATTATCCCGATGGTTGCAACCATTATAGAGTACTAGTTCTGAATCCCTCGCGATCATCATCTCCATATGTCTGAAGTGATACTTCCATCTTGACATCACATCCAATACACTACGATTCTCGATAAACCCAGAAGAGGTATACACAGAACTCGTTAAAGCCCTGGACCACCAAACCTAAATTTTACCGATTGTCGTAAGTACTAGCGATGCAAATCTCAGGTTAAGATCATATGCACCTACCCTGAAGCGGACTCCCATAGACACGCAGACATACTACCAATGGGACTCCGCGGGGTCTATCCAGAGCGAAGCTGTTTTCCGTACCATCGGTAAAACACAACCTCCTACCGCACTTGCATAAGTATCCAATACTTAAATATATGAGAACTATGCCGTTGTGCCCTCACAACATGCACAAGTGCAGTACTAGTCTATTCCGCATTATCGATGTCCAATCTCGATAATACTACGACTAGGGATATTTAATGATTAAACCTTTATGGATTGATACTGTCTCATATCATCTCAATCCGGAACTAATCATAGGGACTTTTACCATTTATATTTCTAAGTAAATAAATTACAAAACGGTAAAAGGCAATTCATTACCACATAGTTAATTTTGTACAATTGTACAATATCATATTTACAAAATAGTGACGCTATGGGACATTACTGTCTAACATCTAATTCATGGAGAATATGTCTGCAACCATAAGGGTCATATTAGTTTTGAGACTAATTATGACGTCAGACAGTCTACGTCATAAAGAGTCACAAAAGATGCAGTGGGAGTGTCACGAAGGATTCTACTAACTGAGTAGATTTAGATGCAACTTATGAAGTATAGACTTATGAAGTTGCATAGTGACCTTATAAATTAGAAGTTTTATATTGGTGTTGTGCTTGCGGTTGTCCTCATAATATTTTTGGATTTGATCCCTAAATACTTGGACAACTTAGTAACTGTAGCATAATACAGATATATCATCCATGTCATATTAATGTATAATCTAGATTCTACAAAATATTAATGATGCTGACTATGGGAAACGATGGAGTTTGTTTGAAAAACTCAATATGTCATAGCGGACTTGTTTTTTGTTGCCTACCTCTTAAGTACTGGGTGAGCTTTTGAGGGCCATGTGCATACGATCACATTGAGATGTGTATATGATACCGTGGATTGGCACTAGAGCAAGTAGGAGAAATTGTTTGGGTTGGTGCTCAGAACGCCAATCCGGACCGTATTCATGTCTGATTCATGAATATGAACATCCCATTATTCCATAATATTACTTATTTGTGGTTGCACCTCTTGTTTTTATAAACGTATTCGATCTGATTACGATTAGATTGAAACTAAATGTGGTTTAGTGATATGTATATATTAACAAAGGCCCGATATATATAATGCAGTACACAGTTACAAAGTTAGTTTGTAATTGACATTGGGAAGTGTCACTGCTATATGTATATTATCAAACATAGTTTCTGGTCAAGATTTGCTAACACGCGTCGGTTAGTCAAATCCGTTGAGACCAGTACATGTCGTATATCGAGACTTGGTCCGATGGTTTATCCCAATGAACCATGAGTCTAGGAAGACTCCTATAGACGTGTAGGTGTTTATAGTGGATAAACACTGAACGGCTCACCGAAGATTCTTAATGGATGGTACACCAACGTCAATAAGAATCTTCTCGGTTTGAGTAGCATAGTGGTCATTCGACTTGAAACACCACTGTGGATGTATGACATCCTCCACACTTAGATGGCAGTCACGTCACCGATCTATTTAGATCAGACCTCCGCCTGTTCGTTGGGTGTGGATCGATCCTCAGGATATCCTGTGTGTGTCAAGATAGGATCCGTCAGTTCTGTGTACAGAGCATAGGTAGTCCATATATATTTAGCAGTCTGTTAAATCTGTGGCCATAGTATACATCGGAAGTAAGTTCCGAGTGTTATTTAGAGATTGCTAATAGATACGTCGATGAGATAATACCTATAGAGATTTGACGTTCACATCTATATCTCTGGGATTATCTGGATACCTGTGACGGAGGGATTATACGTATGCAATGACCTCGACCTGTATGATTCAGCTAGTTTATCTGTGATCGTCATAATCTACTGGTGGATAGATTATGGACATGAAATTGGATTTCGTGACGGATATACCTGAATCTAGAGAGTCTCAATAATGAAACATACTCGTAGAGCACTAGAGCAATATTTTTGAATAATGATGATTATTTATAAATCGTTTAATCGTTAAACGAAAAAACATGCGAACGGGCCGACCGTCACATTTCCTAATTAATGTGTATTTGTATTTAATATATGATTATTAAATACACATTAATAAATAGTCAAATAAAGGTATTTGACATATATCATTAATATATGTATTTGATATATTAAAGTAAATATAATACATATATTTGATATATTTGTATTTAATTAATTATTTAATTATTTAATTGTTAAATGATTAATATAATTAAATTATAAATATATCACCAAATGATAAAGTTAGGAAGTGATTATAAGTTGCAATTGTTGACTTATACATTAAAGGAAATGGTTGTCAAATTGATTTTGACTTCTTAAGATATTTGTTCAAAATTGTTTGAAAAATGAAAATATCTTTTTCCTTTATTTCTTGCTAATTCGGCCAACACCTTAAGAATATAAGGTTATATTTTTCCTGGTTGCCTTTGTTGACTTTATATTAATATCTTTAAAGGTTTTAGATATTTATTAAAGTTGATAAGATTAAAGGTGAAATGAAATTGAAATTATATTTCTTGTATTTGGCTTGTCCAAATTCGGCCAAGGCTAAACTAAAAAAGTATTTATATTTTTCATTTCATTTTCATTTGATAACCTAATACATTTAAAAAAAACTCCATTAATGAAAACAAAGGAAGCTTGTGAGAAAGAAAGAAGAAATCAAAGAAAGCTTGGATTTTAGTAAGTTTCTTCAACTTACTATTAGAAAGGAAAATGTTCTTAGGATCTAGGCTTTAACATATGATGTTCTTAGGTTATTTCTTTCTTTATTCTTTGTGTTTTTGATGATGGAAGTTTTGGTGAAAGTGTAAAGCATGTATGATGAAGGAAGCTTATGGCTATTGTAGTAATAAGTGTTCTTTTATGGTTTTTGAAACCTTGTTGCTAATATAGAGTTGTTGACCACTCTTAGATGACCTAGATTTGATTTTGAGTTGTTTCATTGTGTTGAGACTTTGATTGGATGGAAGAAAGATGATTGAAGTGTTGGATTTAACCAATTTGGTCTAATTTGTCCAATTTGAGGAAATTGAAAAATTAGGGTTCGTGACCAATTCCAAAATTGGGGCTTTTCATATATGTTGTGTATTTGGATGTGTATATGATGCACATAAAGTTTCATGTTCATTGGATTACATCTTGATGTGTTTTGATGCATGAAATGACAAAATGTACAAGTTGCCCACCTTTGGGAGGCATTCGGCCAAATGATGAATTTTGGGCATTTGTGTTGCTTTTGGTGTTTTGATATTTTGAACATGCTAAGTTCATCTTACAAATTATTTAGAATCATTCAAAATTGATTAGATCAATTTCGGACTAAAATAGACTAAATACCAAGTATAAGGGTAATTCGGTAAATTCACTTAAATATGATTTATTTGAATTTTATTTCATAATTTGATTATTTGATAATTAAATAAATATGTTTATTTAATTAATCCGAGAAAAAGTTTTGAAATCGGAAAATTTGATTTTCCACCGCTTCCGCTCCGATACCGGATTCTGCCCCTAAAACCCCAACAGCTGAGACTACCAAAGATTTGATCTTATAGTCTCTACCCGAAAGCTGGGACAGGTTCATTGTGAACCAAGAGAAAACTCTTGGAAAGTTAATGGCTATGCTCAAGGAGGCAGAGCCAGAGCTTCTAAAGGGGCAAAGGCAAAATCATCAAAGTCTTCTAGGAAGACAAAGGACATATCCCAAGATGTCTACCTAAACTGTGGCAAACGGGGTCACTGGATGCGTGACTGCCATATGGACAAGGTAGACATGAAGGAATTGAAGGTGGGGCAAGGCTCCAGCTTCAAGTATGTTTGTCATAAACATGTTCACTATTAGTTTCAAAATTGGATTTTTGATACTAGATGTGGTACATAAATATGTAATGTTGTGCGGGATATGCTGATAAGCAGGAGACTGACTTCAGTTGAGATTGATCTGCGAATCTGAAACATGACGAGATTCGTTGTTTTAACTGTAGAATCCTAAGTTTAGGAACTACCCTTCGGGTGGTAGTACTTAAATTAGGAAACTGTTACAATGTACCTAGTTTGACTAGAAACATTATCTCTATATCAGAGTAAACTCGTTGCGGGTTATACCTTTATATTCTAGAACACTAAAGTGTTTTATTTAATAAAGATGATATTGAGATAAACATATTAGATGTGAATAACAGTATTTATTTTGAATATAAATAAATCTCAAACATATGACATGACAAACAAATAGCTCAAAACTGAATTAATCAGATGAGACTTAAAAATGGCATTTTGTATGGGACACATTAACAAGACTCATATATCCACACTTTCGAAGACTGGGACTAGAACAGAATTTGATCTAATCAAATGAAGTCTAGAATCTAGTTTATTGGGCAAGTGCCTAAAACACCTTTTACTTGGTAATGTTGGATAATATGACCCATAGCGTCACTATTTGTACAGATCACGGTTTGTTGTTGTGACAAATTAACTATGTGACAAGGAAATTGCACTCTCATCATTTGTGATTAGATCACCATAGATATAAATGAAGAGAGGTCCCTGGTGATTATTTCTGGACTTGTGCCTGAGGACTGAATGATATGAGACAGTATCAGTCCCCGAAGGATTAATCATTAAATATCCCTAGCCGGAGTATTATCGAGAACTGGACATCGATAATGCGGAATAGGCTAGTATTGCACTTGGGTGCGTTGTGAGGGAACAATGGCATAGTTCTCATATATATAAGTATTGGATACTTATGCAAGTGCGATAGGAGGTCGTGTTTCACCGATGGTACGGGAAACAGCTTCGCTCTGGATAGACCCTTCGGAATCCCATTGGTATTATGACTATGTGTCTATGGGAGGCGAAATCAAGGTAGGTGTGTAAAGTCTTAACTTGAGACTTACATCGCTAATACTTACGATAATCGATAGACTTTGGTCTTGGTGGTACAGGGCTTTAACCGGTTCTAGTACACCACTTTTGGGTTTAACAGAGAGTCGTAGTGTATTGGGTGTGATGTCAAGACGGAGTATCACTTCAGTCATATTGGAGATGATGTCACGCAGGATACGGTACTAGTGCTCTTGAGTGTTGCGCAACCAATCGGGATATTGTGACCAGGTCATGAATATCCGATTAGAGACTAGTTACCAGACATCCGACATGTGCTTCGGACGGGGCAGACACTTATCCAGCCCCAGCCCTAGCACGTGACTATCCGATACTGGGCCGATATACACAATACTACGGTATACTACGCTTGATACAGATCTATATATTCTGTAAGAATATTCTGGAGAATTGGGTAGGCATGGCGCTTTGCTAGAAGCCAACCTTGTCTTGTAAATCGGTATATAAACATAGTACGAGGTACTTACGTTTTCGGATAGTCCGACGACCGTATTTACTGCCAACATATCCGGAGATATCATGGGTCGGTTCCTGAGATTCACCGATGACGTATGACTCGCACTTTAATTAATCTGGGATTAATTCGATGAGAGAGAAAATTAATCTGGGATATTAATTACAGAGATATTTTATCTCGGATAAAATTACGTTAAAGAGAGAGAACGATTAATTTAGAATTAATCGATAAATTAATATATTCGATATATTATAACGAAATTAGATTTCGACGCGGAATTGAAATTAGATTTTAATTCGGGCGAACGAATTAATTTAGAATTAATCGTTAGCGACGTGAATAGTGAATTCGCTAGGCGTAATCATTTAATTACGACGCAACGGAAAATTCATTAATTTGGAATTAGCGAACCCGAGCCCGGGATTGGTTACGAGAGCATTCACATTTCGAATTCGAGTGCGGCACGCAAGTCAAATCAAGCGTCAAAATCGCAAGTCACATCAAGCGTCAAATCACATGTCACTTTGAGTGATGTGACATTTGAGTGATTGATTTGAGGTGATAGACAAGCATTTAATGCTTTGCTTTTTGAAATAGAAAAAGTAAATGGTTTATTAAATATTTTTTGGAAATTATATAAACCTTTTACAATTTTTATTTTCTAATTTTCACTCTCTCTCTCCCACTCACGTTTTTGCTCATTTTGGAGCCAAAACTTCTTCATCTTCTCTCTCGGTCTTGGACCGTTTTTCTCTCTGTTTTTCTGGTTTTCTGCCGAGCAAAAATGGAGAAGCAAAGATCTTGTTGCAAGATCTATGTGCTAGCACACTCATGGAGGAATACAAAGGTGATAGGGAAGTGAGTTCATGAGCTTGGAAGCTTGAAGCTTGGAGCTTCAATGGTGTCTCCCATGGCCGAACCTTGGAAAAGCCGAACCAATCACCACCGTGCAGCCCCTCACACGCGCAGCTCACTGCCGAGCAAGGGAGAGCAGTTCGCACTTCATCTGTTGCATCTCTACCGATCAATGTGAGTTATTCCGCACCTCCTTTGATATGTATTCAACTCGTTTATGCATGATTTATGTCCTTGGGACTTGATTGAAACTCAACAATGGTATCAGAGCCATTTGTGCATAAAACGTTTTTATGGTTCTTGAGCAAAATTTTGGGCTTTTTGATTTAAGCATGATTTTGACAAATTGTTTGTTTAAGAATGCTTGTATATGAATAACTTAGAGTTATATGTAATCAATTTGAAGAAAAATTAATTGGATTGATTTTCCCCAATTTGCTTATTGTTGGCCAAAACTTTAATTTGGGTAAACTTGATTTTGAGCATGTTTAATGAAATTGGATGATTTAGAATGGCTTAAATGTTGTTTATTGAGGATTGATTGGAACAATTGGTTGAAAAAGTGTTTGGAACAATTTTCCCCCAATTGCTTTGGATGGCCGAATTGGCAAGTGCCCTAATGTCTTGGATTTTTGATTTTTGTTCATTGGATGACTTGGAAATAATTTGGGATGATGTTGAATTTATGTTTAATTTGGTTCAATTGGATTGAATTGATTTGGGCATTAATTTCCCTCTT